>CAUYUJ010021701.1:41464-61464 GCA_963575745.1 Prorocentrum cordatum | reverse complement strand
TGATGATGATTGATATTCTTATTATTGCTATTCTTATTTTCACCATTGGCAATATTATTATTATTGTTATTATCATTCTTCTTCTTCTCCTTATTATGATTATTAGTTATATCATTATTGTTATTGTGGTGGTGATGCTGTTGCTGCTGTTGGTGTTGCTGGCGATGGTGGTGGTACTGGTGTTGGTGTTGGTGTTGTTGAATTGTCATTTCGCAAGAATAGTTTTGGTTGATCCCCCGCTGCCTGCCATACGCATGCCCTTCGTGGCCCCGCTGTCGCCCTTTGTAGCCCCCTCGCCGCCCTACGTGGCCCCGTTGCTACCCTCAGTGGCCCCGTCGTTGCCCTGTGTGGCCCCGGATTATCTGGCCCCGTCGTTGCCCTTCGTGGCTTCGCATTATCTGCCCTTCGTGGCCCCCGCTCGTTCGCGCCCGTCGTGGCCCCGTACGCATGCCCTTTGTGTGGCCCCGCTGTCGCCCTTCGTGGTCCCCTTCCTACCCTTTGTGGCCCCGCTGTCGCTCTGGCTCTCGCTCTCGCTTTCGCTCGTCGTCGTCGTCGTCGTCGTCGTCGCCGTGGTCGGTCCCCGGTCCGTCACTCTTGGGGTCGGGTTGTTGCCGCCGATCAGCGCTGCCGTTGGCCAGACCGTCAGTCCGCGGCCGCCCGCCGCTTGCTGGGGCCTGGCCTGCAGGGAATAATGATGTACCCCCGAAAAGGGGTACGATCGAAGACGAAGAGGGCGGGTATCGAGGGTTCGGGAAGTACACCTGACTGACACTCGAGCAGTTCAGAACGAACAGTCTTAACATAAGTGATGCTGTTGTTGTTTTTGTTGTTGTTGTGGTTGTTGTTGTTGTTGTGGTGGTGGTGATGGTTGTTGTTGTTGTTGCTGTTGTTGTTGGTATTGCTGTTGCTGCTGCTGCTGCTGTTTATTCCCATCTATGATCAGTACTTGTTGTTATTGAGGGGGAGGAGAAGAATGTGGGGATTGATGATGAGAAGGAGGAGGAGGCGGATGAGGAAGAAGAGGCGGATGAGGAGGAGGAAGAGGCGGAGGTGGAGAAGGAGGAGGAGGATGAGGGGGAGGAAGAACAGGAGGAGGAGGAGAAGGAGGAGGAGCAGGAGGAGCAGGAGGAGAAGGCAGAGGCGGAGGCGGAGGCGGAGATGCAATCGGAGGCGGAGGCGGAGGCGGAGCAGGATGAGGAGGAGGAATAGGAGGAATAGGAGGAGGAGGAGGAGGAAGGAATAAGGGGAAGGGAGGAGGGAGGTCTGGAGGACACTCGCTGTTGTTGTTGCTGTTGTTGATGATGGTGATGATGATGATGAAGATGGTGGTGGTGGTGACGATGATCCTGGTGATGATGACGATGATGATGATGCTGCTGCTGCTGATGATGATGATATGGGTTATGATGACGATGCTGCAGGTGATGATGACGATGATGCTGCTGCTGATGATGAAGATGCTGCTGCTGATGGTGCTGATGATGATGACGATAACGATGATGATGATGATGATGATGATGATGATGATGATGATGAGGATGATGATGATGATGATGATGATGATGATGATGATGATGATAATGATGCCGATGATGATGCTGATGATGATGATGACGATGACGACGATGATGATGATGCTGATGCAGCTGATGATGCTGATGATGGTGGTGGTGGTGATGATGACGACGATGACGACGACGATGCTGATGATGATGCTGATGATGATGCTGACGATGATGCTGATGCTGCTGCGGATGATGATGATGATGATGATGATGATGATGATGATGATGATGATGATGATGATGATGACGATGATGATGAGGATGATGATGATGATGATGCTGATGCTGATGATGCTGATGCTGATGCTGATGCTGCTGATGATGATGATGATGCTGCTGATGCTGATGATGATGATGATGATGATGATGATGATGATGGTGATGGTGATGGTGATGGTGGTGATGTGATGATGGTGATGGTGATGGTGATGGTGATGGTGATGGTGATGATGATGATGATGATGATGATGATGATGATGATGATGATGATGCTGATGCTGATGCTGATGCTGATGCTGATGCTGATGCTGATGATGCTGATGCTAATGATGACGATGATGATGATGATGATGATGATGATGATGATGATGATGATGATGATGATGATGATGATGAGGAGGAGGAGGAGGAGGAGGAGGAGGAGGACGGAAGACTGAGGACGGAGGGGTCAGGAGGGAGGATGGTTGGGGGGGGAGTTATGAGGGAGGAGGAGGGGGAGGCAGGGGTGAGCAGCGAGTTGGAGGTGAGAGGTGTGAGGAGTGGGAGGGGGGAGGGCCAGGAGGAGGTTGAAAGGGGAGGAGGTGGACGGAGGGTGGGGAGGGGATGGAGGGAGGAGGGAGGAGGAAGAGGAGAAGGAGGATTCCCTTCGGGGATCATCCGTTAAAATTGGAACGATACAGAGAAGATTAGCATGGCCCCTGCGCAAGGATCACACGCACAAATCGAGAAGTGTATACAATTTTACGCCCACGCGCGAGGAGGAAGAGGAGAATGAGGAGGATGAGGGGGAGTGGGAGCAGGAGTCGAAGGGAGGACAAGTTAGCCAGGTCGAGCGAGTCACAGGGCCCCGCCGATTCCCACCCTCCCTCCCGCGCAATAAGATGCAGTTGTGGCACAACTTGATATTGTGACTGGAACGTGCCCCCGCCTCGCAAACGGAAGGCGTTCGAGTGCGGCCCCGCTTCCGACGGCTTGGCGAAGGGAGAGCTACGCGGGCCGCGCAGGGGCAGGAGAGCGGCACAGCTTCTGAGGGGCGCGGCGAAGACGAAGCAGGCGCCGTGCCGACTCGGAACTGCCGGTCTCACTCACAAGCTGCGAGGCGCTTGGGCGAGGTGGGCACTTCGCCAGCTCTTGCACGGACCCGCTGCTTACCAGTTTGAAACAGATCCCTATTCCTATGTTTGACATCACCTCACCTCGATGCCGATCTTAAGGATTCCCTCAGTTTCTGAGGGCCTATCCCTAAGATTGTCCTCGCTTTTTGCTCGCCCATCTTAGGGATAGGGATACGTTCGAGGCTGGTCAGCTGCCGCTGTCGCTGTCATGCGATGCAGCGAACGAGCCATGCGCCGCGCCCGCGCGGGAGCACCGCTTCCAATGCGCCATGCGCGTGGAGTTTTGGGCGAGTGGGCGACGCGTCGCCCCCTCGCGGGGGGGGCCCCCTCGCGAACGTTGGCGAGAGAGAGATCTGCGCCGCGTCGGGGCGGAGAGCCTTGTTCCAGGCGAGGTCTGCGCGTCGCCGAGGGCGAGAACTTCGCAGGCCTAGAGGTTGACACCAACACCAAGATCGGCGGTGTGCCTCCACCGAGGGAAGACGATCCCGATCTCGGCGATGGTGGTAATATTCTGGCTTCCAAGGTGACCGAAATGTTACCACCAACACCGAAATCTAGGATCGCCTTCCCCACGTGGAGGCACTCCCCCTGTGTTGGTGTTGGTGCCCTTTTCCAGGCCTCTAAGAACTACACTTCCGTCCGCTCGCGCGTCGGCGAGGCTGCGTGAGAAAAGTGTGCGTCGCGGGAGGACGAGGAGGAGCCCTCTCCTCCTCACGACCCCTGCTCCCGTCGCGCGCTCCGCGCGCGCACCCAGACCCCCCCCGCAGGCGCGACTCTTCCACACGAACAAGAGCGCGTCCTACGTGCTCCTTCGCCGGCTCCCGTTCCCCGCGGCTCTGGGCCGGGCCCCCCCCCCCTTCTTGTTCCCCGCGACCGCGACGAGGGGTGGCGGACGGTTCTTCTGCCACTTTGGGACGGAAGGGGGGGAACTCCTCCTCCTCCTCCTCCTCCTCCTCCTCCTCCTCCTGCTCCTCCTCCTCCTGCTCTTCCTCCTCCTCCTGTTTCCTGTTTCCTGATCGCATGAGAGTGCTCCGCACGCTGCCGCTTCCTCCTCCTCCTCCTCCTCCTCCTCCTCCTTTCGTGCCCCCAGGTGGCCTTGCCTTTGACCTCTGCCTCTGTTTCCACGGTGGCCCTCGGCCTGGGACGAATTTGGCCAGGATCGGTGCAGGTGCGGCGAGGATGGGCTTCGCCCAGGATGGGGTTGGCCCATCCTGTCCCTCCTCGAAGGCGAAGCCGCCGCAGCCGGTGTCGTGGTCGTGGTTGTCGCCGCCGTCGTGGTCGTGGTCGTGGTCGTGGTCATGGTCGTGGTCGTGGTGGTGGTGGTGGTTGTGGTGGTTGTGGTGGTGGTTGTGGTTTGGTGGTGGTGGTGGTCGTCGTCGTCGTCTCTCTGGTGAAGGGGCGGCAACCTGAACCTGATCCTGTCGTACGGCAGCGGCGAGCTTCTGGGCGTGGAGGCGGGGCCGCAGCGCGGCGGAGCCAGTGGCCGTCCTCGTCGTCGTGGCGTCGTCAGCGTTGCGAGCAGGGGCGGGTGTTGCAGGCACTCTGGAAGGTCGCGGCGTACGTGGGCGCTAGGTGCGGCAGCTGCCAGGTGCCGCCGCCAAAGCCAGCGCCTGGGTCCTCGCGCGTGCGTTTGGCACCCCCACTTGTCGCACCGAGGCCGCACGAGGCCCGTCTCTCGGGCGCGCCGAGGCCTCACCCTCCAGAGTGCTGAAGAGAGCATGAGCCAGGTAACGGGTAGGGAGCGCCTTACTCGAACCATCCCTTTTCCCGCCTCATTCCAGTGACCTCTTCTGCAATCCTCCTCCTCCCCCTCCCCCTTCTCTAGCTCTTTCTCCTCCCCCGCCTCCTCCTCCTCTGCCTGCCCCTTATCGTCCAGGGGCGACCCAGGAGGCTTCTTGGGATGTCTTGGATATGTTGTGATCGCAGGAGAGGCACACATGCAGTTTTTCCAATGGAAGTGGTCTGATTTTTGCTCTTTGAGGCCGTCTTTGAACGCCTCTTGATGGCTTCTTGGGGGGCGTCTTGGGGGCGTCTTGGGCTGGGCGTTTTTGAACCATCTTTCGGTGGCTCGTGGCCCTCTTGGACCGTTCAGAGGGCCTCTTGGTGCCCTTTTGGCATGCTCTGGGGCCCTCCAGGGGGCCTCCTGCGCCGTTTTGGGGGGATCCAGGGGGCTTCTTGGGATGTCTTGGATGTTGTGATCGCAGGACAGGAGGGGCGACTGTGCTGAAAGTGCAGGTTTTCCAAGCAGGAGACTGGGCGATGCTTGCTCTTTGAGGCCATCTTGGGATCTCTTTGGTGCTTCTCGGGGCGTCTTGGGGGCGTCTTGGGTCCTGGAGGCCAGCGCGGGAGTTTGGGATCGATCTCTCGGCGGCTCGTGGCCCTCTTGGACCGTCCGACGGGCCTCTCGGTGCCCCCTCACTGCCTGTTTCGGGGCCCTCTCGGAGGGTACCAACTATACACCAACACCGATCTTGGCCAGGCCAATCCTGGGCCCAGAATCGGTGTATATGCCTTCTTGCCCCAGGCAGGAGGGAGTATACACCGATCCTAGGCCCAGGGTGATCCTGGCCAGGATCGGTGTTGGTGTATCGTTGGTGCCCTCCTACCCTCTGTGCCCCCGTGGCGCGTTCGGCCGGTCCCTGGGGGACCCCCCCCCCTCCAAATTGACCAGACGGGGCTCCCGGGGAAGGGGTGTGGGGAGGGGGAAGCATCTCACATGCCGATGAACCCCAAGGGGTGTGGAGGTGTTTCTGCCTGCGCTCATCCAGGCGGTAGGTGTGGAGGTGCTTCTGCCTGCGCGCATCAGGGTCGTAGGAATCCTTCCGCGCCTGCTGTTGTCGAAATACCGCTGCCTCCAGGCACCCTTGTCGTGGCGGCCCCGCTTTGCAGCCCTCCCTGCGGGCTTCAATGCCGCGTGGTTGTCTCTGCGACGAGCACTGCGGGCGTCGCGCTTGGACTGATCGCCGCCGTGTGCGGGGCGTTCCAGCTGCGAGTCCGGCGCGGCCGCCTGCCCTACCGCAGCGCGCGCGTCCAGGGCATCATCGCCGCTGTCGTCCCTGGCCGGAACCGGAGGGCCTTGGGTCGGCCTTCGTCGCAACGACTGGGTACTGTTCGGGTAAGTTCGGGTATAGCCAGGACCCCGGGTAAGGGGACCTGGTAAGTGGAAGGGCCGCGGAACCCTTGAATTTGCCAGAATCGCTAAGCCAGGTCTGCCGTAGCTGGTGTTTTTTCGGGTGACGGGAGTTAGTGGAACGGGGCGGGGGGGGCGTCCCCCAGTACATACCACTAAACCAGGTCCCACTAAACCCAGTTCTGCCAACGCCCGAGAAGTGGCCTGGGCGGACCCTGAGAGGGGCCCAGGGGCGCGTTGTGAACACATCTGTGCCGGGAGTGGCGCGGGGGGGGGGTCGGCCTTGTGAGGAAGCAGGGGCGGGGTTCTCAGAAACCTCCCTAGAAGGCCTTCCTGGAAGCCTCCCAGAAGCCTTTTTGAAGGCCTGCCTAGAAGGCCTTTCTCGAAGGCCTTTCTCGAAGGCCTTCAGAGGGCAGGAGAAGGCCTTCCTGGAAGGCCTTTCTCCTGCCCTCTGATCGCGCCTCAGGAGCCCCCGACCCTTGCGATGGAGCCCCTTCATCTTTCCTTCTTCTGGCAAGCCGCACCCCTCGGACCCGCCCTTTCTCTGCGCGCCGCCAGCTTAACTACAAATGCCTTCCAGGGCCTCTGCATCATTACCGCGCGCCCTTCTTATGCGGTTGACCGTTCTTTCCACGCGAGCCGAAGGCCAACGACTTGCACACTTTGCGGGCGATCAGAGCGGCGGGGGGGCCTGGGCCGGTGCTCCGACGGGCCGCTGGGGGACAGGGGGCCCTGCCGGGGTATCCCGGCCAGGCAGGGCGGCCCAGCATGGCCCCGAGGCGGCCGGAGGGGCTTCCCAGACGGCGCACGAGGCCTCCAAGACGGCCCTAGATGTAAGTCGGGCCCGTCCCTCTACAGGGGGAATATCCAAAAATAGTCAAATGACAGGCTGGGAACTTTTTTAGTATGGTTTGACCGTTTTGGAGCATTTTTCGGTTATTTTTTTAGTTTTTTTTGTCGAAGATCCCCCTGCAGGGGGACACGCCCGACTTAACCCTAGATCGTGCCGAGCCGACCCAAGAGGGCTCCAGGACGGCCGAGGAGGCCCCTGGGACGGCGCAAGGGCCTCCTGAGATGGCCCGAGAGCTTGAGCGGACCCCCCCTTGGAGGCCACCAAGAGGCGCACATCTCAGGAGGGGGAAACACACACAGACACAATTAATCTTCGATTCCCAGGAAGATATGGGAAAATATGGGAAGTGGGGGGGGGAAGACAGAAACCCAGAAAATGTGGGAAAATATGGGGAATCTGTTTATTTGTGTGTATTTATTTGTGTGTCCCAGGGCCCCTTCAACATCGTTGATTCAAGCAATTTGGCTCAAGCTGCTGTGACCCAAGTTCTCGACCCTTCGTATCACTTTCGCGCGGCAGGCACGTCGCTTCGCGGCCATGCTTCGTGTCGCAGCGTCAGTTTCGGCAACCTGCGCGCTGCTTCGAGTGGCTGTATCAGCCGACGAGGCAACGGCGGGCGACCAGTGCTCCATGCCTGGATGCGCGTCCAGCGAGCAGGTCTCGATGCTGCAGACTGCCAGGGCGAGACAGGAGGAGGGACGTTCGCTGCAGGCACACAGCGCGTCGGACGCAGCAAAGCTGCCCCGCTCCCGCGGGAGCGGCAACGCGTCGGACGCAGCAAAGCTGCCCCGCTCCCGCGGGAGCGGCAACGTGTCGGACTCAGCAAGGCTGTTCCGCTCTCGCGGGAGCGGCGCTCGTGGCGCGAGCGGGAGGTGGGACGGCCAGACCAGCCTCACCGAGGCCCTCAATGCTCAGATTGCGGCCAGTCCAGGGTGGGGCACTTTCCGGGGTGGTGGCAAGGGCATCCTGGTGCGCGCTCCCGACTTTTTCAACGACGTGAGCAAGAAACCGACGGTGTTGCCAGCGACTTTGTGGTCCAACGACATTTTTGCTCCTTCCGGCGTGTACCCGAGGACTGACCCCCAGTGCCCAATGAACGGCGACGACGGCTATGGTGGCAACCCCGCGGATTGTAGCCAACCAGGTTGGTGCAACGACTACAGTGATCGGAACATTGCAAAGATGGCCTACGTGGTCGGTAGTTCCATGGGCGATATGTTTTTGGACTACGACAACTTTCAGGATGACGATTGGGGCTGGGGCGTTTTCTATGCGACGGACTCGAACGCAGTGGACAAGCGGTGCCTCTATGTTGAGGCTGGTTTCACAGTCGAATCCCCCCTGCGTTTTTTTTTTTTTCGTTGTTTGTTTCATTTTTTTGCGGAGGGGGGGGGGGAGTCGACTTCTGGTCCGAATCGTCTACGTCTTCTCGTGCTTTGCTGGCTATGGCCAGGGGTGGGCCTGTAGCTTCGGTGTGTAGCGTCGAGAGAGGGGTGTCGCCGTGCCGTCGTTTACACTTTCGACTGTGCGGATTTCGCAGGATCCGGGTCGTGATCACGAGAAAAGGGGCCGCATCCTCTCCCTTTACCGCTGGTGCTTTTGCCCCAACCATCCTGTGGTGTTAGGTACTCGTTCTGAAGAGACGGTGCCCCACGTCGCCTCTCTCCTCTCCTCTCCTCCTCTCCTCCATTCCTTCTCCGTATGAATGAGGAAACCGGAGAACAGCCCCAATCATAATCTTTTTAGGGCTATGGGGCTATGGGGCGATAGGGCTATAGGGCTATAGGGCTATAGGGCTACAGGGCTCTAAGGCTATGGGGCCGTAGGGCTACAGGGCTACAGGGCTATAGGGCTGTCGGAGGTTGGGGGGTGAGATCGAAGTGGAACCGAGAGCCCTCCACCGGGTGGAACGGTGAGATCGAAGTGGAACGGTTTCGGTTTCGTGTTCGTGCGTGCCGTGCGTGCGGGCGAGGCGAAGCTGCGTGGGTGGGCGAGAGGAAAGTCTCCTGTGGCTGAGGCGGGGCCGGACCAAATGATTCTCCCTCCGGCAAGCGGTGGCCCGCGGTGGCCCGCCGGTGTCCCGCTGGTGTCCCGCTTGCGGCTGGGCCCTTGCCGGACCAAATGATTCTCCCTCCGGCAAGCGGTGGCCCGCGGTGTCCCGCCAGTGTCCCGCCGGTGTCCCGCCGGTGTCCCGGTGTCCCGCTGGTGCGAAAACGATAGTGAGACCGATGACGAAATCGATTGTGAGATCGATAGTGAGATCGATAGTGAGACCGATAGTGAGATCGATCGTGAGATCGATAGTGAGATCGATAGTGAGGTGAATAGTGACATCGATTGTAAGATCGAGTGATATCGATAGGGAGATCGTTAGTGGGATCGATAGCGAGATCCAGAGTGAGATCAACAGTGCAATCGATCGAGTGAGATCGATAGTGAGATCGATCGAGTGAGATCGATAGTGGGATCGATGGTCCCATCGATCGTGAGACCGATAACGACATCGCTTGTGAGATCGATAGAGAGATCGATAGTGAGATCGATGGTGAGATCGATCGTGAGACCGATAACGACATCGCTTGTGAGATCGATAGAGAGATCGATCACGTGGTGCAATTTCACGCCGCACCGAGGCCCCTGGAGGCCGCAGTGAAGGCTCCCGTTTCTTCATTATCGTCTCTGGGGGCCCTGTTCGTGTTCGGGCCCGTCCCATCTGAGAAGGGGGAGAGCAAGGAGGGTTCGGCTCAAGCAGGGTACTTAGTCCTCGCCGCGCCACTCCCGCACCTATTTTGGCCTGCGCAGTACGGCCTAGGCTTTGCCAGCCGCCCTAGAGGCACCGAAGAAGCCCCCAAGAGCCCCCCAAGAGGCCTCCAAGACCCCCCAAGAGGTCCAAAAGACGCGCCCAAACGGCCCCCCAAGCTCTTGCAAAATTAACGACATAAATTATTATTTCGTTGGTTCCGGGGGGGAAAATGATACCAAGGCGCGCAAGAGCGAAGGATGACGTAAACAACTCGACACCAAGGCTCCCAAGAGCGAGCGGTAACGCAGCAATCACCACTGTTGTCCATTGCTGGCCCCCTTCCCCCCCAGCCTCCTTATCACCCGCAGGGTGGTCGTATAGGTAGGGCTATATGGCTATAGGGCTATAGGGCTGTAGGGCTCTTAGGGCTATCAGGGCTATAGGGCTATTTGAGCTATAGGGCTTTTGGGCTATAGGGCTACAGGGCTATAGGTCAGTAGGGCTCTTGTGGCTATCAGGGCTATATGGCTATTCTGGCTATAGGGCTAGCGGAGGTTGGGGGGTGAGATCGCAGTGGAACGGAGACCCCCAATTGGGAAATCGTTTCGTTTCGTTCGTGTCCTGCGTGCGGGCGAGGCGCAGCTGCGTGGGCGCGCGAGAGGAATGAACCCGTCGTTGCTAGGGCGAAGTCAAGACAAATGATTCTCCCCCGTCCGTCCGTCCGTCCGGCGGTGGCTTGCGGTGTCCCGCGGTGTCCCGTGGTGTCCCGTGGTGTTCCGTGGTGTCCGCCGTTGCTAGGGCGAAGTCAAGACAAATGATTCTCCCCCGTCCGTCCGTCCGTCCGGCGGTGGCGCGCGGTGTCCCGCGGTGTCCCGTGGTGTCCCGTGGTATCTTGTTGTGTCCGCCGTTGCTAGGGCGAAGTCAAGACAAATGATTCTCCCCCGTCTGTCCGTCCGTCTGGCGGTGGCCCGCGGTGTCCCGCGGTGTCCCGTGGTGTCCCGTGGTGTCCCGTGGTGTCCACCGTTGCTAGGGCGAAGTCAAGACAAATGATTCTCCCCCGTCCGTCCGTCCGTCCGGCGGTGGCTTGCGGTGTCCCGCGGTGTCCCGTGGTGTCCCGTGGTGTCCCGTTGAGTGAGATCGATGGTGAGATCGATAGTGAGATCGATAGTGAGATCGACAGTGAGATCGATATTGGGATCGATAGTGGTGCCCCGAGGTGTCCCGTTGTGTCCCAGGAAGTGAGATCGATAGTGAGATCGACAGGTCTCGTGGTGTCCCGTGGTGTCCCGTGGCTTTCCGTTGAGTGACATCGATAGTGAGATCGATAGTGAGATCGATAGAGAGATCGATGTGGTGCCCCAAGGTGTCCCGAGGTATCCCGTGGTGTCCCGTGGTGTCCCAAAAAAGTGAGATCTATAGTGAGCTCGATAGTGAGATCGACAGGTGTCCCGTGGTGTCCCGTGGTGTCCCGTTGAGTGAGATCGATAGTGAGACCGGTAGGGAGATCGATGTGGTGCCCTGAGGTGTCTCGTGCTGTCCCGTGGTGTCCCGTGGTGTCCTATGATGTCCCGTTGGGTGTGATCGATGGTGAGATCTATAGTGAGACCGATAGTGAGATCGAGAGGTGTCCCGCGGTGTCCCGCGGTGTCCGTGGTGGCCCGTGGTGTCCCGTGGTGTCCCGTCGAGTGAGATCGATAGTGAGATCGATCGTGAGGTCCCGTGGTGTCCCGTGGTGTCCCGTGGTGTCCCATTGAGTGGGATCGATAGTGAGATCGATTGAGTCAGATGTTGGTTCCCCCCCTCTCCCCCCCCACAACCTCCTTATCACCCGAAGGGTGGTCGTATAGGTTGGCTATAGGGCTATAGGGCTATAGGGCTATAAGGCTTAGAGCTACCGGGCACCCAGGCACCTGGGCACCAGGGCACCCGGGCACCAGCGCACCCGGGCACCCGGGCTTTGGGTACCCGGGCACCTGGGCGTGCCGCCGAAATCGGCGCCACAGCTAACCTTACCACATGAACCCGCTAGGACCCCTACAGAGGCAAGCTTTGATTGGGGAACTTCTCCCTGTCGCACCCCGAGGCCAGTTTGTAGGGCGGGCTGGGCGTTTCGCCTGAGACTTCCTTACCATTTGTGACCCTGAAGCTCGGTCGTTTTCAAAATGTGGCTCTCGCCTTAGCGCCGCGCACATTCGATTTCAACATTTGCAAGAGTTTCACGGATCGAGGGCGGGTCGCTTTCAAAATGTGGCTCTCGCCTCAGCGCCGCGCACATTCGATTTCAACATTTGCAAGAGTTTCACGGATTGAAGGCGGGTCGTTTTCAAAATGTGGCTCTCGCCTCAGCGCCGCGTGCATTCGATTTCGAAATTTGCAAGAGTTTCACGGATTGAGGGCGGGTGGTTTTCAAAATGTGGCTCTCGCCTCAACGCCGCGCACATTCGTTTTCAGAATTTCACGGATTGAGGGCGGGTGGTTTTCAAAATGTGGCTCTCGCTTTAGCGACGCACACATTTTTTAATGCAATAGTTTAATGGATTGATGGCGGTTTCTGTTTAAAAAGCGGCTCTCGCTTTAGCGCCGCGCAAAGCCTTCTGAACAGCTTGGAAGGGTTTCACGGGTTACCATGATCGACGTACCAGAAGTTGTGTTTTGGAAGGATTCGCGATTATGAGGGCGCAACAGTTACGAAGAATCGCGGTGTTGATGTCCCAGGAATGGCGTTCTGGCACGATTCAGAATCGTCCAGACGCAACAGCCAGATTTATCCTTGGTGTTGGACTACCGTGAACACTGAGTTGGCATACTTCGGGGTCTTCAAATGGTTCTCTTTCAACGAGGCAGGTCCCTTTGTGGACATGAGCCGTTGTAAGGGCCTATGAAGAGGGAGCTTGGGGGGAGGGCTATTCCAACATCGTTGGTGATTCTTGGGTTTACACCGGTCCTCCTTCTCCTTCTCCTCGTCCTCGTCCTCCTCCGCCTCCGCCTCCTCAGCATCATCATCATCATCATCATCATCATCATCATCATCATCATCATCATCATCATCATCATCATCATCATCATCATCATCATCATCATCACCAGCATCACCAGCATCATCACCATGACCATCAAACTAACCAACCATATGCCTGCTTTGAAGAAACAGCGCCCAGCGTTCCTCTTCCTCTCCTCCTTCCTCCTCCTTCCTCTGCCTCTGCCCTTCGCACAACTCAGCCATTTCGGCACACCCTTCAGACGATTCGTGGTCCCATAGGGGGCTCCGCCGAAAGTCCCACTGGCGGTGTTCACATGCGTCTCCCCAGGACAGTGTTTCGCTGACCCAAAGGGAGCTCCACCCAAGGCCCCAGTGCCGGTGTTCGCATGCGTCTCCCCCGCTCAGCACAGCGTTTCGTGGCCCCACAGGGAACTCCACATAAGAGCCCAGTGGCGGTGTTCGCATGCGTCTCCCCCATCCAGGGCAGCGCTTCGTGGCCCCACAGGGAGCTCCACCTCAGGCCTCAGTGGCGGTGTTCGCATGCGTCTCCCCCACCCAGGACAGCGTTTCGTGGCCCCGCATCGAGCTCCACCTAAGGCCCGAATGGCGGTGTTCGCATGCGTCGCCCACACCAAGGGCAGCGTTTCGTAGCTCCAGAGGGAGCTCCACCTAAGGCCCCGGTGGCGCTGTTCGCATGCGTCTCCCCCACCCAGAACAGCGTTTCGTGATCTCACATGGAGCTCCACAGCTCTACCCAAGGCGCTTGTGGCGGTGTTCGCATGCGTCGTCTCCCCCACACCCAGGACAGCGTTTCCTGGTCCCACAGGGAATTTCACTTAAGACCCCAGTGGCGGTATTCGCGTGCGTCTCCCCCACCCAGGACAGCGTTTCGTGGCCCACAGGGAGCCCCACCCAAGGCTCCAGCGTCTCCCCCTCCCAGGGCAGCGTTTCGTGGCCCCACAAGGACCTCCACCGAAGGCCCCAGTGGCTGCGCCTCGCCGGCAGCATTCCAGGGGCGATCGAAGCGTCGTCTAGAGTTCTCGTAGGATGCCCGAGCTACTTGCGTCATCGCCCGGAAGTTGTCGAGGGCGTTTCAGGCTCAACAGTGGCCTCGGCAGGCTTCGGGGATGCGTCCGGGTACTTGCGGACACCTTTGTCGGAGGCCGTCGGAGTTCGGAGGAGGACGAACAGAGTAGGCCGAGACGGATCTGAGGAGTATGATGATGATGATGATGTTGATGATGATGATGATGATGATGATGATGATGATGATGAGGATGATGACGATGATGTTGCTGATGATGCTGATGCTGGCGCTGATGCTGATGCTGATGATGATGGTGGTGGTGGGATGATGATGATGATGATGATGATGATGATGCTGATGATGATGATGATGATGATGATGATGATGATGATGATGATGTTGATGTTGATGATGATGATGGTGGTGGTGGTGGTGATGATGATGATGATGCTGATGCTGATGCTGATGCTGATGCTGATGATGATGCTGACGCTGATGCTGCTGCTGCTGATGATGATGATGATGATGATGGTGGTGGTGGTGATGATGATGATGATGATGATGATGATGATGATGATGATGATGATGATGATGATGATGATGATGGTGATGATGATGATGATGATGATGATGATGATGATGATAATGAGGAGGAGGAGGAGGAGGACGAGGAGGAGGAGGGTGAGGAGCAGGAAGAGGAGGAGGAAAAGGAGGAGCACGAGGAGGATGAGGAGCAGGAAGAGGAGGAGGAGAAGAAGGAGGAGGAGGAGGAGGGGCGACTTCGTCAAGCGCCTCGGCGTGGTCAACCCGAAAACGGGGAGGCAGGATTGCCGTCGTCTGAAGCCCGATCAGCCTCTGTTCGTCACGGCGTTGGCGAACGCCTGCAACGTGGTGTGGGAGGAGGAACAGAAGATCGAGGACGGCAGCATGGCCAAACACGCGCAGCGGAAGACGTTCCAGTTCCTGTTCCTCGGCCAGGGCGGCAGCGGGAAGACCGCGATGGTGCAGGAGATCGTGCTGCCGGCCATGGACGCGCTGTTCCCTACGGAACTGGGCAAGGCGAAGTCCACGCTGATAGTCTGCGCGAACTGGTGCCAGGCCGCGAACATCTCCACGAACGCGCACCAGGCCGTCAGACGCACAGGACCAGGCGGGAGTCATCGGGGCGCAGTTGTTCAGGAACAACGACATGCCCGCCGGGGGCAAGCTGAAAGCGCTACAGGACACGTGGGAGGCGGTCAGGTGCTTGATCTTGGAGGGAAGTGAGCATGATCTCGCCCAGCCTAAGCAGCATGCTGGCGTTCTGGTCGTACCTCGGACGCTATGCCGAGTGGCCGCGGAGGAGCGGGAGTGCGACCAGGTCGGCGGCGCCTTCGGCCGCGTGCCCACCGTGATCCACCTGTGGGTTTCTTGCAGCTGAAGCCGACAGGGGGCAAGGCGCCCCTCATCTCAATCTTCGAGGAACTGGCGGCGGCGGGCACCAACCCCATTCCGGAGTGCCAAGCAGGGACGAAGCTCTTCTGCAACACGCCGCGGTGCTTTGAGCTCCAGGCGTCCAACCGCTTCAAGGACCCGAAGCTCTGGGACCTCGTGGCATTCCTGCGCAGGCCAGGGAAGCATGCGTCCCTGGCCATCAGGGCCGCGTGGGACGCTATGCAGCTGACGGCTCCGTGAGGACAGGTTCCAGAATGGCCACGGGATCGGGTCCCGTTGGGACACCGTGGCGTGGTGGATGAACGCGCGCGCCCAGCGGGGCGCTGACGTCCTGAGGAAGCCCATCTTCCTCGCGCAGGCGGCCGACAGGTCTGCCCCGACGATGAAACGTGAAGGGCGCTTCCAGGATGATGAATTGCGCCAGCCTGGATAACGCTGGTGGCGTGCGCGGACTCTTCCCGGGGCGCGTGGGCATGCGGATTCGGCTCCCCGAGGTGCTCGACCTCGAGAACGGCCTCGTCGAGGATGCCGAGGGCAGATCGCGCGCGTCGTCGTGGACCCCCGGGAGAGGGCCGAGGTCGAGCAAGCCGAGAGGGACGGGGGGAAGAGGATCAATTTGAAACGTTTGCCGTTGGGGTTGGGTGCGCAAGGAGAGGTGCGCGGGGGCGCCATTCGTGGGCGACCTGGGGCGCTGCGACGACGGCCTCGCGAGCGGCCTCGCGGGCCCGCTGGTGTTCATCGAGCCTCGCGCGTCGGAGCCGTTTGCGTTCCCCGCGCCTCCAAGGTCGCCCGCGCCGGCTTCCCGTTCTCGCGCGGCAGGCCGTCGCCGCGGTGGCGTGCCAGGGGCGCGCCGTGCGAGAAGGCGATCGGGCGGGGGAACGGCGCTCGCGGGCAGTCTGCTGCCGCGCCGCCTGAGCGCGAGCAGTCCGCAGGCAGACTCCGGTCCCTTGGACCTCGCGCTTGGCTGGCCGTTGGCCGTCCGGCACGCTGCCCCCTCGGCCGACGTCGCCGAGGCGTGATCCTGGACTGCGGCCGGCACGAGGTCGGGGGCTGCAAGAAGTAGGGTGGCGACTGGTGGCTGGAGCTCTACGTGCTGCTCTCGCGCGCCGCCCGCCGCGAGCACCTCCCGCTCGCGCGGGCGCCGCAAATCGAGTTCTTCATGGCCGGGCCGCCATGGGGGCGCGCGGAAGCAGCCGGGGCAGTTTGCGGCGCGCGCGGGGCGGCGCAGGAGGGAGGTGGCGGCCCTCGCCAGGGAGCTAGCTGGGCTTCGCCGAGTTTATCTGCGAGGCCTGATAGGAGGAACGGCCCGCCCGAGCCGCGTCTTCTCTCGACTGCCCAACTGTCTGGCCATGCGCCGCGGACGACCCGCGCGCGTCTTTGGGGCGTTCCTGGGGCGACCGGCGCGCGTCGCGGGAACTCCGTGCCGCGCCCGGCCCGGCGCGTCGCTCGCCAATCGTCGCTCTGCCTCGCGGCCAGACACTTGCCCGCTATCAAACAGCCGTCGAGCTCTCCCTGCCCCGCGCGGCTGGCGACCCGCGCGCGTTGCTGGGGCCCCTTCGGGGCGACTGGCGCGCGTCGTGGGGGCCCCGCGCTGCGCTGCGCGCTGCTCGGACATGGGGGCGCGCGGGCAAACGGGGGAAAATGGAGAGAATCCCATTCAGGACGGTCTGCGAGTCTAACTTCCCTCGCTGCCCCGCTCCGCCGAATAGATCGCGGACAGAGGAAGCCGCGCCGAAGGCCCTATAGGGGGGGCCCCGCCGAAGTCCCCAGTGGCGCCGACCGCGGGCCGCCGCCGTCCGAGCAAGGCACGCTCTCGCACATTTTGCGCCCTCCCCCGTGGGAAACCCCGACGAAAATTATGCGCGCGATTGCGGCGCCTGCAGCCTAACCTGGTTGGGTCTTTCGCCGGGCTGTTTTTGGTTGTTTGTTTGTTTGTTTATTTGTTTGCTTTGGAGGAACATCAATCAGTTGTCACGTGTATATACACATATGTGCATATATGTATGTATGTATGCATGTATATATATACATGTATATTATATATACGTGTGTGTGTACATGCGTCTTTTTGTGTACCTTTTTGTGTACATTTGTACACATGAACAGGTACATACGCATGAACATGTTTTTTTTTTTTTTTTTTTTTTTTTTTTTTTTTTTTGTTTTTTTCCTCCCCCTCCTATAGCATCTGTATTCTATATGTGTAGATGCACACGTATATGTTTATTTATGTGTGCTTGTTTATGTTTATCCATATGTATATTCGTTAAGTATGACGTGTACGTGTCTATTCGTGTATTTGTACATGTTTGTATGACTATTCGTGTATTTATGTAGTGGTATTTGTCTATGTACATGTATTTTAATACATGTGTATATATGTATATGTATATGTATATGAATGTGCATGTGCATATGTATATGCGTATGAATTCGTATATCCATATGTATTCGTTTATGCATACCGATGTGTATGTATAAATGTCCAGTCGCATGCATATGCGAACTCATATGTGTATGTATGTGTATATTATTTGTATATGTATTTGTATATGTATATATATGTATAGATGTACGTATGTATATATGGATATGTTCACGCACATGCTTATGTATATGTCTGCGTATCTGTAGATGTCTTTGGACTTGTAAATGTATGTATGCGTGCCAATATATATATATATATATGTATATGTTCTTGTGTATTTATATGCAGTTGTATATGTATATGCATGTGTATATGCATACGTATGCATTCAGATGTAAATGCAGCTGCACGTGTATATGTCTATGTACATGTATGTGTGCTTATGCATGTGCATGCATGTGTAATTGTACATGTCATGTATAGGTATTTGAATATAAATATATGTATGTAAATATGCATGCATATGTAGATGCATCTGTATATGTGTATGTATATGTGTATTTCGGTATTTGTGTATGTATATGTATCGGTGTGGCTATATATACCCATATCCATTCGCATGCGTATGCGTGTATACGTACACATATGTATATATGCATATGTACACACATCTACATACAGTTATAGTTATAGTTATAGTTATAGTTACAGTTATAGTTATATATATTGTTATATGTGTATATATGTGTACATATATACATACACATATGTATATGCATATGCATATGCATATACATATACATATACATAAACATATACATAAACACACACACATATATATATATATATATATATATATACATATATATATATATATATATATATATATATAACATATATATACACACACACACCGTGTACATATATTTCCATACAAATATATCCGTTCACCAATAATGATGTACCCGGGGATGGCCCCCACCTCGCCGGTACATTGCGTGATTTTTGGCCCCTGGGCGGCCCGCGAACCGACCACACCCCAAAAAGGTTCAGAACAACTCCTGGACAATTCAGGAGGTTTCGAAACGGAACGGCACCAAAACGCCCCGAGACGCCCCAAGATGGCTTCAAACCGGCCCAGGAGGCTCCCAATGCGCTTCGAGAGGGCTCCAACGGGACCCCCTGGAGCGCCCTGAAAAGTCAAGCGTTGACCCGATCCTTTCGCAAAACGTGCATTTTAAGCACGTGTGCTCCTTGGGTGCCCCCAGCGGTCACGGCGGCCCCGCTGCCTTCCAATGTTTGTAACACAGGCTCCACTCGAGTCCAAGAGGCGCTCAAGAGAGCCCAAGACGGCCCCGGGAGACGACCGAAAGGCTCAAGACGGCCCTGGGAGACGGCCCGAGACGGCCCCAGGAGACTTTTATAACGGAACTCTCCGAGGCGCCCCAAAAACGGCTCCGATAGACTTCCGAAAGGCTCCCAACGCTTCATAGAGTTTGGCCGAACGCGCCCGAGAGACCCTCCAGCGATTCTTACACAAACCCATCGAAGGCTCTCAATACGCTTCAAGCTCCGAGGGCTCCAACGGGACCCCCTGGAGAGCCCCGAAAGGCCAAAATTTGCCCCAATCCCTTCGCGAAACGTACGTTTTTAGCACGTGCGCTTGTTGGGTGCTCCCAGCGGTCACGGTGGCCCCATTGCCTTCCAATGTTTTAACACAGGCTCCACTCGAGTCCAAGAGGCGCTCAAGAGAGTCCAAGACGGCGCCCAAACGGCCCCAGACGGCCTTGGAAGCTTCCAAAACGGCCCCTAGCGCCCAAGACAGCCCAAGAAAGGCCCAAAGCCGTCCTGGAACTCTCCGAGGTGCCCCAAAAAGGCTCTGAGAGACTTCCGAAAAGGCCCCCAACGCTTCACGGAGCCTGGCCGAACGCGCCCGAGAGACTTCCCAGCGATTCCTGTACAAACCCAACGATTCCACTCCCCGTCCAGAATTGCGGCTTGCGATCGCACTTCGCCCGTCGCGGTGTGCGCCGCCGAGTGCCATTCTCTATTAGGTGGGGGGATACTGCGCAGATTGATGAAGCCGGATGCACGTGCCATTCCAGGAGTGCGCTTTCATCCAGATTCGTTCCGGACCGCCTTGGAGTTCGACACGTTTCCAACGTGCAGCGCCTCGTTTTGGAGCGTGCTTTCTTGGGGACAGCCAGGGTTGTATTTTTGGTCTTCGCCTTGCCGTCGTCCCCGCGTGGCCCTGCCTGCGCCTGCCGCTCGCCCAGCGCCTCGTTCCAGAGTGAGCCTTCTCGGGGAGAGCCAGGGCTAGTTTTATTTGGACTGCGCCTTGGCGTCGCCCCCATATGATCCGACCCGCGCCTGCCAGAAAATGCGCGGGTCTCTTTCTCCACTTGTCCTGTCGCCCGAATCCCCTCGAGAACGCCTCCGTTCCTCCGACGATGCCCCCATAACTTCCGCGGCCTCCATGTCCTAGCCCTTCAGCTCACCCCCGGCTCACTCCAGAAACCTTGAGCGAGGGTTTGCCTTAGCCCGACCCCATTCCTACGTCTTGTCC
>CAUYUJ010021701.1:23964-33964 GCA_963575745.1 Prorocentrum cordatum | reverse complement strand
CTGAGGCTGAGGCTAGGCTGAGGCTGAGATTTAAGCTTAGCCTAGGCTTCGGCTAGATTTTGGCTGGGGCTTAAGTTCGGCAAGGCTGAGGTCCTCGGCTTGGCTTAGGCTGGAAGGCTGAGTACGGCGGAAAGAGACAGAGATATAGAGAAAGAGAGAGAGAGAGAGAGAGAGAAAAGGAGAGAGACAAACGAGGAGAGGGGAGGCAGCGCCGAGGAAGAGCGCAGCGGGTATTCTGCGCCGACACCAGCAGCAAGCAAGCGACGCGCCCCGCCTCCCACAACAACATCGGAAAAAACGCAGAAGGGGGGAATCGTCTATTGAACCGTTGAGGCCTATGATGGTTGGGATTGTCCAGGCGGTTGGATGGATGCGGGTGGGACTTTCACCGCAGATTCATCAAAACGAGGCGCCGGCTTCTTCGAACCGGGAAACCCGACTGCAGGTTTCGGGGGCGGTGGTGCTGGATGCCATTTCGAGACAGACGCAATCGACCAGGACGACGCGTACGTCGATGGGGACTCGTCGGACCCGTCGAAGAATCTGGTGCAGGATAAGCACTGTCAGTGCAATTACCTCTTCAATGACAATTGGGACCACTGGGTCGAAACGTGGATTGCGCACCGGGTCGCCAAGTATGATCCGGCGGGCCGGCCTTGGTTCCAGGGCGGCCAGAAGGCACCCACCTGGGGGATGGACGTGTAGGGAGCCAGATGCGAACCCTACCCCTACCCCCCACGATTTCTGAGGGGAAGGGTGGGGTTCACTTCGTTCGGGAGCTCCCGAGCGAAGTGAACCCCACCCTCCCACTCAGAAATCGTGGGGGGTAGGGGTAGGCTTCGCATCTGGCCCCCTAACGTGGCTGCTTGCTGGGTGAACAACCCCACAGACATGATCAAGCTGCAGAACGCTATCTGGGCAAAGGCGATGGATTGGAACAACCAGCGTGCTCCGCTCTCGGACTGGCAGGATCCGGCAGTGGTCGGCGACGTCGCCGCCTCGGTCAACAACCGCGTCTACTGGGGGTGGAACGAGATCCCCGTGGGCAATCGCATAGATCAGCCCGAGTATTGGGATGCAGTCATGATCAAATTGCCCGCGAATGTCTGCGAGGACGATGCCCTTGGGGGCAATGATTATCTCGAATGTCTGCAGGATTGCGCAAAGGGGGAGCTGGAAGATAACATCGACAAATGGGTATCTAAAGACGGCACTTTGCAAGTCGGAGCGGACAAAGCGACCTCCAGACCTGGTTCAAGTATGGTCATTGCACGGGAGTATTATGACAAGGATACTGGCCGGTACCAGCGTTTTTTCTTCTGTCAGGATTGGACGAGTCCTTCAGGGAAGTACCAGATCCGCTGGGACCAGAGTAACGACGGTTGCTACCTCGACTGGGGCCCAACGAGGTAGCAACGACGCCCAATAGCTGGGCGTCGTTGCCTGGGCGGCGCACCATCAATCTGTAGTCGCATGCGCCATTCGTTTACGCAGTGCAAAAGTCACAGCGAGTGTGGAGCTGAACGAGGGGCAGTTATTTTGGCCTCGTGCTCTTCTACTCCTGATTCAGCTCTGCACTGTAATCGTTTTTTTACGTTCCGAAGGCGTAGACAGGCATCGCGAGTGACAGCGATTGTGTTGCGCTTGTTTCTCAGGCTTTTGGATTAACTGCTGATGCTTCGCGTATCCCCACCAGCCAATCCAGAAACGATGTCCACGGGAGTTGAGGTGATCATGGATGTGGGGGAGCATGCAGAAGAACAAAGGGCGGGGAAAGCCTCCATATACCCAAGAGGGGGAGGATGGATAAGGAACCGTCGTCGTCGCCGTCGGAGGAGGAGGAAGAGGAGGAGGAGGAGGAGGAGGAGGAGGAGGAGGAGCAGGAGGACGAGGAGGAGGAGGAGGAGGAGGAGGGCGAGGACGAGGAGGACGAGAAGGAGGAGGAGGAGGAGGAGGAGGAGGAGGAGGAGGAGGAGGAGGAGGAGGAGGGAGACCTGGTTACCTCGGGGATCCTCTTGAGGCCTCGTATGGGGTCTCTTGGGAGCCTCTTGGAGGTCTCTTGGGTCCGTCTGGGCGCCTCTTGAGGCCCTCTTGGGGCGCTCTTGGGAGCTTCAGGGGCGCTCTTGGGGCCATCTTGGAGGACATACTCTCCCCCCTCGGGAGCACCGAACATCGCCTCCTGGACCCCTCTAGGAGCGCTCTTGGGGCGCTCTTGGGCGCTCTGGGGGCCGTCTTGGGGCTCTCTTGGGCCTCTCCCGGGGCTCTCTTGAGCCAGCTTGCAGCCATCTTGAGGCCTCGGATGGCTATCGGACGCGAAAAGGCGACACAGCACAACTCATTGACTTTCCTTGGGTTGTTGAAGACTTTTGCCTTCTCGGGGGCTTCCTTGGAGGTCTCGGACGCCTCTTGGAGCCGTCTTGGAACGTTCTTGGGGCCTCTTGGAGCATCTTGAGAGCCATCTTGAGGCATCGTGCGCTATCTTGAGCCATCTTGGAGCTCATCTTAGACTCTCAGGGGCCCTCTTGGAGCCACCTTAGGCCATCTTGGACGCTCCAACGCCTCGCGGCCCTCCCCCGTCCATGTCCAGGGGAGGGGGTTCGGGCAAGCTAGGTGCGCTCGCGTCATATCTGACGTCCTACCCCTCCCTCCCATCCCTCACCATGATCTCCTCTCTATTCGCACAATCGGATATCGTAGCATGGCATAGCATTACATGGCATAGCATGCTGTTGAAGATTAACGCGTAGCATGACATAGCATGGCGTGGCGACGCCCCAAAGTGGGGTGGGGGGGCTTCCGCGGCCCAACAAATCAACCAATCGATACCGAATGTGTAATCACTTCCGATGGTCTTCGGGATCTGATTTTTTAGATTTTGGGACCTATTTGGAAGGACCGAAAACCATGCCGTGACATGGCTTTGGAAATAATGACGCCAGCGCTGCAGCGGGAGCACGATTCGGAACGAGCGGAAGCGCGGAAATGAGGACGCGTAGCCTGGCATAGCATGGCGTGGCGACCCCCCAAAGTGGGGGAGCTTATGCGGCCCCCCCCAAAAAAACGAACCGGCACCGAATGTGTAATCACTTCTGATGGTTTTTTCGGGGGGGCATTTTTTAAATTTTGGGGCCTATTTGGAAGGACCGAAAGACATGCCGTGGCATGGCGCTGGAAATGATGACGCCAGCGCTGCAGCGGGAACACGATTCGGAACGAGTGGAAGCGCGGAAATGAGGCCAGCGCTGCAGCGGGAGCACGATTCGGAACGAGCGGTAGCCCGAAAATGAGGCCAGCGCCTCAGCGAGAGCAGCATTTTGAAACAAAAACCCAAGCGAAAACCCAGTTCCCAGGGAATCCTGTGTGTAAAAAACCAGTACGCGGAGGGGGGCCGGCCATTCCCTGGACGCCACCAGGGGAGAGAGGAGAGTAGTATTCATATTGTTTAGCTCACTATAGCTCACTCCCACCCGCCCTCCCAACACGTGAGTAACATCCAAGCCTCAGCATCTTCAGCGGTCATCTTAGGATGGACAGCTACTGGGAACCCAAACCGAGCCAATTTGCGCGACGCTGGGGCGAGGTGCGCCACGCGTGCCAGGCGCGCCACGCTCGCCAGGCACCCGCGGGACCCGAGCGTGCCAGGCATGCCTGGTGCGCCAGATGCGCCACGTGCTCCGCGTGCGTCGGGTGTGCCGCACACTCCAGCTGCGCCAGGTGCGCCACGTTCGGGGCACGCGCAGAGTTTGTCAGGCGCGCCTGCGCACGTGACAGCAAACATCGGGAACCATGTTGGCCCCCACCATCCTTGTCGAACCGCAGTGCCCATCATTGTGTCTGGTGGGCTTGCGCACAGCGGGCCATACGCTGCCACCCCCGCCGTCCTTGTCAAAACCATGTGACAGTGATCGCGGGACGCGGTGGCCAAAATCCTGTCAAAACCACCCGGTGGCCGCGCATGGTCCAGATCTAGCCGCGAGGAGCCTTCCGTATTTTTTTTTGTCAGGGATGGTAACCCTGCGCGCAGCAGGGAATATGCTGACACCCCCGCCGTCCCTGTCAAAAACAATCTAAAGTGCTCGCGGGCCTCACGAACATGACTCAAGACTTTGCCCCAAAGTGTATTCTGTATGGTTTTTGACAGGGATGGTGGGGGGGGCCGCATCGGGTTGGCCGCGCATGTTCAACATAATATGGAGGCAGAGTGTGTTTTGTATCGTTTTTTGACGGGGATGGTGGTGGGGGTGGCCTGCATGGGGTTGGCATGGTTCCGGGTTTGCCGCTGGTCGCCTGGGGGAGGGTGTATATTAATAGGGACCAGTGATAAGCCCCTCCCCGAACGGGAAGAAGGGGGTTGGAAGAGGAGCCTCCCTAGACCATCTACGCCAAAGGGCTGGTGGGATTTACCAGGCTTGCCCGTTCGGTCGCCCGAGCACACAAGACGGCCCAAGACGGCCCCGAAGATCGTCCCAAGACGGCCCGAAGCCACTGCTTGTCCTCAATTAGGTTTTGAAGGATCTGTTTGGTTATCTTGCCTCTTCGGGATTCCGACGGCCTAAGGCGGCCCCAGGGGCTTCCCAGATTGGCCCTGTGGCCCTGCCAGCCGTTCGTGACCTGGGAAGGCTGAAATTTGAGACTCTTACATCAAGGGAGGAAATACCACCCGGACTGGACATTTGGCGTTTACTAAACGGCCCTGGGCGTTTACTAAACGGCCCTGCCCTGTTTGATTCCTTCTTTAGGTGCGTTTACTAAACGGCTTCGCGTGTCGGGGTGGTTATTATCGGGGTGGATTTTTCTGCACTCTATTATACCCCTGCCACACGTGGTGAGAATCCAATGTTTCTGCCACACTTCAGGCTCCCTCAGGGTTCGTCAGGATTCCGCAGGACTCTTGAGGATTTCTCTGGACCCCTCAGGGTTCCTGAGGGTACTCCTGGATTCGCCTGGATGACCTGGGCATGCCGAGATGGTGAGGATCACGTGGCCTTGCTACGCGTTCGTGACCTGGGAGGGCCGAGCTGGCGAGCGTCCCCTGGCCCTGCCGAACAACGGCCCAGGACGGCTGCAAAATGGTGGGCTTCCTCCGGTCCTGCTACACACGCTCGTGACCGCGGAGAGGGCCGAAACGGGTGAGCACCCCATGGGCAGCCACGCGTGCTCCGCCCGGGGAGGCTAAGATGGTGAGAGTCCCGTGGCCCTGCCACACGTGCGTGCCCTCGGGAGGGCCGAGCGGTCCTGCCACACGCGCTCGCGGCCGCGGAGAGGGCCACAAGATGGTGAGCACTCCCCCACGGGCAGCCCCGCGGGCTCCGCCCGGGGAGGCCGAGATGGTGCGCGTCCCGTGGGGCACTGCCGCGCGTGCGCGACCTGGGAGGGCTGAGCTTGTCAGCCTCCTGCAGTCGAGAAACCCTACTGAGGACGCGCGGCTTTGCGCAGCGGTGCCCTCGCGTCCCTGCGCTTCCTTGCTCCTGCGTCCCTGGGGTCTTCGTCGCCCGCCGCCCCAGAAGTCCCAACTTCGGCCTCCAAGGGTCTTGCGTCCTTACTGCGCGTCCTTATCACTCCAGATCTCGTAATAAAAGGGAGGGGGTCTGGACCCTCCAAGACAAGCCATTTCAGACCTCCCCCGTGGGAGAACCCTCCAAAACATCGTCCCCAGACCCCCCAGGCCCTCCAAGATAGCCTGGAAGAGACCCCCCCCCGAAATGAGACCCCCCTCCCTTTATTACGAAATCTGGAGTAGGGCTTTTGACTGTGTGGCCTTGGCACGCGTTCGCGACCGGGGACACCTGGACTGTCGAGAGCCCGATGGCTCGGCCTCCCGGAACGGCCGCCGAGCCTGGGCGGAACTGGGCGGTCTCGGGTTCCCCGTCTCCCTTTTTGAGGTACGGTGTGTGATCGTCGACCACAGAAAAAACCCTCACCAGCACGCTGTTGGGAAACATGGCACTGTTGGATCGCCACCCCACAGAACAGAGATGAAGGATTCGGTCGTGAGGAATGTACGTATTTCCACCCTCGAGCATGGCCCCCCGACGCCCCACGGAGGAAGGATCTGGTAGCGAGTCGCAGTTCGGTCACATCAAGAATGTAAGCTTACATTCTTGCCGCGCCCCTCCTGACGCTGTTCAGTTGAGACAGGGTATTGGTTCGAAAGGCGGGCACATCAATAATTCAAGTCTTCAGTCTTGCTTCGTCCCCCCCCCCACACCCCGTGCAGGAGGGGTAGGGCAGTGGGTCGAAGACTGGGCAAGTCAAGCAGCATGCGCTTTCACATTCTTCCCACGCCCCCCAGACTCCATGGAGGGGTGGGATAGTGGGTCGAAACACGAACAACTAAGAATGTAGGCTTGCATTCTTGCTTCACCCCCCAACCCCCGCTGGGGATGGACAGGGTAGCGGGTCGAATGGTGGACAAACCAAGAATGCACGTTTACAGTCTTGTTCCGGCGCCCAAACCCCGTGGAGCAGGGATCGGGTAGTGGATCGAACAGCGCGCAGCTTGCGCACGTAGATTTCATTCTTTCTTCAGCCCGTCAAGCCCCATGGAGGAGCTCCTCCCTCCTGCTCCCTCCCCCTTCCTCCCCGTTCCTCTCCTCCTCCTCCCTTCTCCTCCCGCTCCTCCTCCCTCCTCTCCTTCCGTGGCGTGCGATCCCGCTCCTCCCTCCTTCTCCTCCCTGTCCCGACGGCTCCTCGGCGCCGCTCCGGGGGGGGATGGCCGCCAGCCCTCCGACCCGAGGTCGGGCGCCGACTCGTCGTGTGGCTTCCCCTGCGATTTGCGTCGGGCCTGTCCAGCAGCATTCAAAACTAGTCACACGATAGCCTGGGGACATTTTTTTTTTTTTTTTTTTTTTTTTTTTTTTTTTTTTTTTTTTTTTTTTGTTTTTTTTGTTTTGTACTTTTGAGCATGTTGGATGGAGCATATTGTCGTTTTGCTTCGTTTCGTTTTGTTTTTATATATAACAACTAGTTTTTCCTTATTTTTCGTCCGAGATCCCCCCTGTAGGGGGGACACGCCCGACTTAACCTTAGATCCCCCCTCTCCGCAGAACGAAGTTCGGCAGCACGTGGATTTGCGAGGGTGAGGCAAGCAGGGCGGCGAGATCTGTGCATACCCGCTTCTCCTGGCCGGGCCTATCCCGAACCCAGATCTCGCCGCCCGGACAAGCAGAGACCCGGGCTCCCCGTCCCTCCGCCCCGCGCTTGGGCCGCGCGTGCACGCTGCCTGCCTGCTGCCGTTCTCGGGTCAGGGGTGGGGCCGCTTGCGATGAGCTTGTTTTTTCACCACTATCACCACCACCATCAGTTGGAGGGGGGAAGGAGGAGGAGGAGGGCGAGGAGGAGGAGGAGGAGGACGAAGAGGAGGAGGAGGACGAGGAGGAGCAGGCGGAGGAGGACCCCCCCTTCCAACTTATGGTGGTGGTGGTGGTGGTGGTGCAAAACGCGCCCATCAGCTTGTCCCGCCCACCCACCCCCGTATTTTTTTCTTCTGTCCTCGCTTCTGCGGCGCCGCTGCGCCCGCCGCTGTGACTCCTGGTGCTCGGCCAGTGAAGAAAAGAGGAGGGCAGGGAGCGGGAGCTGGCGGCCTCCTCTTCCTCCCCCTCCACACTCCGAAGGGGGGGCGTTTATGCACGACCACCGCCCGGAGGATCGATGTTCGGAGACCACGCGGGGTGGTGGACGTGGATGATCTTCGGGCACCCGCGGGCCAAAATGTGTCCGTATCTACGGCCCGCTGGGTCCCCAGGACGTCGGCTCCCAGGCGGTGGATCTGGATAAATCCCCCGCCTCGCACAGACGCTTCCCACCCGCTTCCACTCCGCGATCGACTGAAGCTCTTCAGCGGCACAAGCACAGCATAGGGCATTTGCGGGTCTTCCTTAGGGACCTTCACCAAACAGACGTTTCTCATTTTACGGCGTGCTCAGCGGAGAATGGTCAGACTTGTAATTCGATTGCCACGGAATCGCAATCTGCAAATTTCCTTCACACGATGGACAGCCCTACCCAACAAGGCAGAACCTACGAGAGAGAAGACGACGCGTTGGAACTATGGGAGGATTTCATACGAAGATCGACGCGCACAGCTCTCTGCTCACTGCTCAGTGGCTCTCGGACTCCGGCTACACTGACAGCTCACAGCTCTCGCATTCTGTTTACTGTTCACAGCTGTCCGCGTACGACAGGTGAACATCCTGGACCTCAGCTAGGAGAGCGTCCATCGTCGGAAATGTGTTGCTCGAGCCAGAGCTGAGGAAAAGCCTGTGGGAGTGGGTCGAAGGGAGGGCTGTATATTACGGAGGGAGGAGGATATTGAGGGATGGGCTGGACGGCTCCTCCGCTTCTGGGACGGGGTCGAAGGCTCAGGAAGGCCAGAACTGCCCCCGGTCTGGCGGGGACTACGCTGAGAGCATCGATGAGCGCCAGCACCAGCCCTCGGTCCACACCCGCCAGCGGTCGAGAGCCGGGAGACATCGCGCCAACACGGACGGGGTCGCGAGCCCTCGCGCCAGCTTCGTCCGCGGAGCTTCGTCTTACTTGGCTGTGCACAGCCAGCCTCTTTTCCGACAAGCGCGAGAAGGGCCTCTTCCTCAGATTTCCGCCTCCTCCTCATAGGGAGGGGGGTGAAATGAAGAGGGGGGCCCCTGGTGGAAAGGGTGGAGCGAAAGGAATCAATCTGGAAGCAGAGATTGGGAAAGCAAGCAAAATTCGCCAGGAGGTGGAAGTCAAGGGCACGAACAGGGTGCCCGGGACCGCCACACCGGTTGTAACGGACTCGCACGAAGAAGTATTGGATGGGGTGAGATGTGATGCGGCCAGGACCATTGACCAACCGTCTCGGACAGATGGGTGATCCTACAAAAGGAGCGGCGAAGTGCCAGGACACGAGTGGCACGGCACAAGCTGCCGAGCCACAGACACCCCCAATTGGATCTCGGGGTGTGAGATGAGACACGGTGCAGCTGGGCCCGCTGACCGGTTGCCTCGCAGCGAATAGTAGCAGGTAGGCAGAGGAACAGCCGAACAGCTGATAGGAGAAATGAGTGCCGACCTGGTGTGTCGACGAGTCGCTTCCACAGAGAATGGAACAGCCAGGACAGCTGACAAGAGAGGAGCCCGTCGACCAAGGGCATCGACGGGAAGCCGGCGGCGGCGCGGGGACGGCTAGACCCCGACATTTGGAACAGGGCGCCTGCGCGCGAGACGAATCCAGCAAAATGCACGATGAACGAGCGAGGAAGACGAACAGATACCCGCGACCCCGCAGAAGCCCTTTCCCGAGTGCAAAGCCCCCTAAGAAAGGACACCCTTTGCTCATTGGACTCCCAACACCCACCACCCACTCCCAGCCCAGCGACTTTCGGAAGGGCAATGCAAGAGACGTGATACCGAAATCACCCGGTTTCTACGAACGTTAACTGCGCGAGACGGTGACGACGATCACAAAAGGTAGATACATATGGACGGGGCTGGAGCCGAAATTTCTGGTATACGTCAGCGCTGGGGAATGTGCATGCGACAGGCGGGATTAATGATAAGGCCGAACGATTCTGACGCAGTTCTTTTTCCGACTCCGCTTCCTGCACCTAGTTCTTCAGACTGACGATTGCGTCGTCTCTCCGACTCTTGCTGCAACTCCGCCTCCTACCCTTCCGTCGCAGGCGCCCAGAATCCATTTTTTCGGCCCTGGCCCCCAATTTCCGATTATGGATCGCATGTTTCCAACTGCGTTCGCGACTCCGTACATATTCTGTCCAACTCCGCCTCCTATTTGCTTCGCCTGTGGGAAAAAACACACTGGTGGGAACAACAACACACTGTGGGAAACAAAACACACTGTGGGGGAACAAACACACACACCCACACCCACACACCCACACACCCACACACCCACACACCCACACACCCACACACCCACACACCCACACACCCACACACCCACACACCCACACACCCACACACCCACACACCCACACACCCACACACCCACACACCCACACAC
>CAUYUJ010021701.1:22500-23864 GCA_963575745.1 Prorocentrum cordatum | reverse complement strand
CACACACACACGCGCACACACACCCGCACACACACGCGCACACACACGCGCACACACACCCACACACACCCACACACACACCCACACACACCAACACACACACACCCACACACACACACCCACACACACACCCACACACACAGACACACACACAGACAGACATACAGACAGACACACAGACAGACACACAGACAGACACACAGAAAGACACACACAGACACACACAGACACACACAGACACACACAGACACATACAGACACACACAGACACACACAGACACACACAGACACACACAGACGCACACAGACACACACAGACACACACACAGGAACACACAGACACACACACAGACACACACAGACACACACAGACACACACAGACACACACACAGACACACACAGACACACAGACACACACCACACACACCACACACACCACACACACCACACACCACACACACCACACACACCACACACACCACACACACCACACACAACACACACAACACACACAACACACACCACACACAACACACATCCAACCCAAAAACCCACCCACAAGTAATAAACTCACACACAAATGCCACACACACCACACACATCACACACACCACACACACCACACACACCACACACACCACACACACCACACACACCACACACACCACACACAACACACACAAGACACACAAGACACACAAGACACACAAGACACACAAGACACACAAGAAACACGAGAAACACAAGACACACAAGACACACAAGACACACAACACACAAGACACACAAGACACACAAGACACACAATACACAAGACACACAAGACACACAAGACACACAAGACACACAAGACACACAAGACACACAAGACACACAAGACACACACGACACACAAGACACACACGACACACAAGACACACAAGACACACAAGACACACAAGACACACAAGACACACAACACACAACACACACAACACACACAACACACACAACACACACAACACACACAACACACACAACACACACAACATACAACACACAACACACACAACACACAACACACACAACACACACAACACACACAACACACACAACAGACAACACACACAACACACACAACACACACAACACACACAACACACACACACAACACAACACCAACAACACACACAACACACGATCAACACATAGACACACAACACACACAACACACACACAACACACAACACACACAACACACACACAACACACACAACACACACAACACACACACAACACACAACACACACAACACCACAACACACACAACACACACAACACACACAACACACACAACGACACACAACACTCCAACACACAACAC
>CAUYUJ010021701.1:12500-17500 GCA_963575745.1 Prorocentrum cordatum | reverse complement strand
TTCTCCTGACGGCCCCGTCAGGCCAATCCGGGAACCCCGAATCCGAGTTTTACGTCTACCCGACGGCTGCGCGTTTAGGGGGAAATGCAGGGGGAGCGGGCCTTGTCGGAAGGCCCAGAAGGCCTCCACCCGTGCGAGAAGCTTTCCGAGCCCTCTCCGAGGCCTCGGAGAGCTGCTCAGAAATCCGCATGGCTTCCGAGAAATCCCCACCGCCTTTGAGAAGGCCTGCCGCCTCTCGCTCCCCCCCTCGGCGCGCCGCCGAGTGATGAGGCGTATCGAGGATCGCTTCGGTCGAAACGAGTGGGGCTGCGAAATCTTCTGCGTGTAGCTGGTCTGGTCCCGCCGCTGGACGCTGTCCCTCGATACACAGGCGCCTTCGGTCCTGGGAAGTGCCAGAGAGACCAGCTGCATGCAGTTGATTCGCTAGTCCCTCCCCTTGCTATCTTCCCCTCTCGTCCGCCCCGAGAGGAGGTTGAGGCTGTGCGATTCTGAGACTGCGAGGGGTCGGTTTACACTTCTGGTCATACGGTTCGTGACGTCTCAAGCGAGAGCTCCATTTTGAAAACGAGCCGCCATCCGTGTCAGCAATTCTTGGAATCTTTTGGGACGAATCGCTGTGAGAGCCACTTTGAAAACGACCCGCATTTTACCCTTCTACTTGATTGCACCATTCAATAAGAATTGCGCGCGGCGCTAAGGCGATAGCCACGGACGAACATCGATTCGCACTCCATCCTTGTAGCTATCTGAAGCGTTGAAGACGAATGTGTGTGCCGCTCTTGTCAGAGCCCCATTTTGGTAAACACCCGCCTTCAGCCCGTGTTATAGCACTGTTGAGGGATTCGAGCCTCAGGGTCGTAATCCGTGAGACTGACCGAGGCAAGACGCTCGGCCCGCCCACCGGCATGTCTGTTTGTGCGACGACGAGGAATCACTCATCAGGAGGGAGGGAGGGAGGGACGGAGGGCCGACGGATCCAGGATCGCCTTGTTCAGGAGGCGCTTCGTTGTGCCTGCATGGGGTGCCCCCCCTCGAATCTCGAGCCTCGAACCTCGAGGACTGGGAAGGACGAAGACGACGAGGTGGCGCCGTGGCGGGCCGGTGCGAGGCTGTTCCAGGCCGAGTGGGCCGCCATCATCGGGTTGGGGCCGATGCTCCCCGCGACCACGGCGCGCCCGCCCCTCGCCCCCTTCCTCCCGCGGGAGGGGGGGCGCGCGGAGATGGAGGAGGAGGAGGCAGGTGGGGGAGGAGGAGGGGGAGGCAGGTGGAGGAGGAGGAGGAGGAGGAGGAGAGAGGAGGAGGAGGAGGAGGAGGAGGAAGGAGGAGGAGGATGGAGGAGGAGGAGGGATGGGGAGGGGGAGGTGGGAGGAGGAGGAGGAGGGGAGGAGGAGGGGGAGGAGGAGGAGGAGGAGGAGGAGGAGGAGGAGAGGAGGAGGAGGAGGAGGAGGAGGAGGAGGAGGGGGAGGAGGAGGAGGAGGAGGGCGGGCGGGCGCGGAGGGCGGGAGGGCGGGAGGGCGGGCGGAGGCGAGAGGCGTGGAGGACGGGGGCGGGGGGGGGGGGAGGGCAGCGGTGGTGGTGGTGAGGAGGGCATGCAGCACAGTCGACCCGCACAGGGAGGTGGAGCGACTCTCCGAGGTCGCCCCCGCATCCTTCCCCTCCGGCCCATGCTTGGCCGCCCTCGCTGGCCGCGCTCCGCTCGCGAGGTGTCGACACGGCCTTCCGAGGCCCTTGCATCTACAGCGCGCATCCTTGCTATACGGGTTGACTGCATAAGCGACGCGCCGCTTCCTCGCGGGAGCAGACCTGCACTGTGCAGCGCAGCGGGTTTATGAGCGTGGCGCATGCGGTTCAGAAAGTATATGCTTTCATATCGGAGCTGCTGCAAGCCTTGAAGACGAATGCGCGCGGCGCTAGGGCGAGACCCGTATTTGGGAAACTATATGTGCCGCATCGTTGAAGTTGTTTGCAATATTTTGAAGGAGTGTGCGTGGCGCTAAGGCAAGAGCCACGTTCTGTAAACAAACATCGCCCTCCATATTTGAAGTTGCGGCAACCGTTTAAGACGTCGGTGCGCGGCGCTAATGCGAGAGCCACGCATTGCAACGAAATCACCTTCCATCCTTGAAGCGTCTGCAAAGTGTTAAAAGGAGTGTGGGTTGCGCTAAGTCGAGAGCCACGTTTTGTACACCCCCCTCCATCCTTGAAGCTGTTGCGGCTTTCAAAATGTGTGAGCGTGGTGCTAAGGCGACAGCGACATGTTGAGCACGAATGGTGCTCCATCTTTGACAATGTTGCATTATTTCGAGGCGAACGCGCGCGGCGCTAATGCGACATGCACGTTTTGAAACTGGCCCCCTTTCCATCCCTGAAGCTGTCGGAACCGTTTAAGCTTCAGGATTGTGAACAAGTGAGGAAGTCTCTGGCGAAACGCGTGGCCCGCCCTACCAACACTGCCGGGGGTGCGACAGGGGGCGTTTATTACAAGGAAATGGATGGAGGAGGGTGTGAGGATGAGGAAGGGGAAGATGGAGGAGGGGGAAGATGAGGGGGAGGGGGCAGATGATGATGAGGAGGAGGACAAGAGGAGAGGGAGGAGGGGGAAGAGGAGGGGAATGGGGGCAGACGAGGGATGAGTGAGTGTGGAGGAGGAGGACGAGGAGGAGGAGGAGGAGAGGAGGAGGAGGAGGGAGGACAAGAGAGGAGGAAGGAGGAGGGGGAGGAGGAGGAGGAGGAGTACTAAGACTAGGAGGGTGAGGATCAGGAGGAGGAGGAGGACAAGGAGGAGGAAGGGGAGGCAGGAGGAATACTAAGACTTGGATGGGGAGGATCAGGGAGAAGGAGGAAGGAGGAGGAGGAGGAGGAGGAGGAGAAGGAGGACAAGGAGAAGGAGGAGGAGGATGATGAGGAGGAGGGGGAGGAGGAGGGGGAGGGGGAATGAGGAGGAGGAGGAGGAGGAGGAGGAGGAGGAGGAGGAGGAGAGGAGCAGGAGTAGCAGTAGGAGGAAGAGGAGGAGGAGGAGGACAAGGAGGAGGAGGAGGAGGAGGAGGAGGAGGAAAAGAGAGATAGGATATTCTGATGACGAGGAGGAGGGTGCGAGGTCATGGAGCGCAACAGCCTTAACAAGAAGCACGCCTACGCCGTTTTGCCGAAGAAGGGAACGGGCAGGATGATAAGAGAGGTATGCGATGACGCTTAGGCAGGCGCTATAAATGCCATCTCCGGACAGGTCGCACAACTCTTGACGGGCATGGATCTTGACCGCAGTATGCAGCTTGGAGTGGTTGGCAGACATTGTCTATATGTAAGAGAGCAGTTGATGCCTTTCCTGATTGTGCTTGCGCAGCAGCTCGATACAGGCCACGTTAGTCCAGCATGCGCGATGGGTGCCACCGTGCGTATCCCCTCGGCTGTCGACCCCGGGATGTATTGAAAACGGTGAGCGTGCTCATATGGAAGCCTGCGACCCATCGGTGCGAGGCTGACTTGCCACGGATACCGTATACCCAAGATCATGAGTAGATTGAGGTGCTCGGTGCTTTATCGGTCTGGTCGTCCTGTGTATTGGTCAAGCTTCCGCCGATACTTGGGCCGTGGGGTGGGGTTCCCTGGTCCTATGTTCGACGACACCGGATGACACGGCCCTGACAGGCACCACTGCTGTGCCCATTTGGTGCCCCTCCAAGGCCGACCGCCATCCCTTGGCAGGGGGCGGGCCTTCTCAGAAGGCTCAGAAGGCCTCTGGCCTTGTGAGAAGCTTCCGAAGATTCTCCGCAGCCGTACACGGATTCTCAGAGGCCAGAGGACATCTGAAAAGCACCGCCGCCTTTTGGGAAGCCCCCCCCCTCTCACTCCCCCACTCGGTGCGCCGCCGAATCCCGCCCAGCAGGATGCGCTCGCGGGAGCGGCGCTTGCAGCAGCACCGATCGGGGAGAGCTCGTGTCGGCGGTGGCGTGGCCCGGCGGCGCGCCCATCCTGCCGGGGCGAGGGGGTGCTCCCCTCCCCAAGAGAAGATACAGTCGGGGCGCCGAAGAAGGAACCCTTTTGGTTGGGGAGGGGCTCGGTGTTCCTTAATTGTTCCACGCCTTGCCCAAGGTTTTCCTTAAGTTTTCGATGGGAAGTCGAAGGCTAACATATGAAAAAAGGGGCCTCGTTCCTCATTTAGGGTTCCTTAGGTCAACGCCCCGATTGTAAGCCGTGGCGAGGGGCCTGGCCTTGCAGCGCGGGTGGGGCCAGCCCCCCAGGGAGGCCCTGCGCCTCCGAGTGGGCGCGAGGCGCGTGGCGTTTCGGGGTTGGGGGGAGTGGGCGTGGGATCGGGCCAGCCTGCGATCTGCGATCCCTCTTGTTCGCAGGAGGACCGGGGCCTGGGAGGGTCCCTGCCCCCCCCCTCCTCTACGTGCGTGCGCTTGCTTCCCCTGTCCACAGGGGGGGGGAGAAGGGAGGTGCAGGGGGGGATGACCCGGGCCGCCCCACGCCCCTCCGCTGCCGTGCACTCCCCTTGACACACGGAAAGGGTGGCTGGGAGGGGGGGGGAGGGGGCGTGGGGGGGAGGGGCGTGAGTCCGCTGGCCCCCCTTCGTGATCCGCGCCGCTTTCCCCTCTCCGCAGGAGGACAGGAGGAGCTCGGCGCCAGCAGCCTGGGTTGCGCCGCCTGCCCTGCCCCCCCCCCCCCTCCTAGGATGGGCTGCATCTGTCGGGTGTTCGATCGTGGACCGCTCGTTGGACGCAGCTGGACAGCTTTCGCGCCAGAGACCGCCAGACCGCTGCAGACCGCTGGAGACCGCCAAAGGCCGTCTCAAGATCGCCGAGGAGCCCCGAGGTCAGCGGGTAATTAGCACGGGGCTTCATAGCCGAATGCGTAGCATCCCACACGCCTGGAACCGCAAGGGGTCGCCGAACATGACGATGCTGAGGAGGAGGAAGTTCAGGTGGAGGACCAGGCAGTTTTGAGACGATGCGGTCCTCCTCCCCCTCCTTCTCCCGCTCCTTCCCTTGCTGCTCCCC
>CAUYUJ010021700.1:84866-134938 GCA_963575745.1 Prorocentrum cordatum | reverse complement strand
GGAGGGGGGAGTCGGAGGAGGAGGATGAGGAAGAGTAGGAGGAGGAGCAAGAGGAGGAGGAGGAGGAGGAGGAGGAGTGGCGAGGGGAAGGTTTTCGAACGTTTTCGCCGGGCCTCGTCGGTGTGCCAGCCTCGGTCCTCGCCGAGAACGTGCCCACGGGGTGCCCAAGTCGTCCCGGACGACCGCCAGAGAGCTGGCCCAAAAACCAGCAGGGGCAATGCTAGGAACTAACTGGCCACTGCTGCTGATGTGTGTGTGTGTATGTGTGTGTGAGTGTGTGTGTGTATGGGTGTCCCCCCTTGGCCTACTGCGTGGTCCAGGTTCCGGCACTGCCTTTGCTCTCCGTCTTGGTTGGCTGCCTCTGCCGCCTCCCTGCTGCACCTCGCTTGCTGCGTCGGCTTGGCACGGTCGCACTGCCTCGTCTGCCTGATGTTTCCCTCGTTCCCCTCTTTCCCCCACCTGACCCCTCACGGCATCCTCCCCGTGAATGTCGCTGTCGATCCCCTGTTGGTGGATCCAGCTTCTCCTCGCTGCGTGAGCCACGCCGGTTCGCGCGCTCGCTTGACTTGTTCTACGCCGCGCCCTCGGACGAGGCGAGGCGCCTGGTCCCGCACCGCCTCAGCAGCGCGGAGCAGGGGGGCTCGGACGCCCGCCCGGACTGCGGCCTGCCTTGCCGAGCGAGAGGCTGGCCGCGCTCGAGCCTGGACCCCTCCGTGTGGCGCTGGCGCGCGGTGCTCAGCACGGCGTGGCCGCGCGGCAAGACTGCGCACGTAAACGCCAGGGAGATGCGGGCGGCGAGGAGGAGGAGGAGGAGCAGGAGGAGGAGGAGGAGGAGAAGGAGGAGGAGGGCGAGGCCGAGACTAAAGAGGAGGAGGAGGAGCAGGAGGAGGAGGAGGAGGAAGAGGAAGAGCAGGAGGAGGAGGAGGAGGAGGAGGAGGAAGAGGAGGAGGAGGAGGAGGAGGAGGAGAGAGAGAATGAGGAGGAGGAGGAGGAGGAGGAGGAGGAGGAGGAGGGGGAGGAGGAGGAGGAGGAGGAGGAGGAGGAGGAGGAGGAGGAGGAGGGCGAGGCCGAGACTGAGGAGGAGGAGGAGGAGGAGGAGGGGGAGGAGGAGGAGGAGGAGGACCACGCACGTCGACGTCAGGGAGCCGCAGGCGGCGATGGCGGCGATGCGCGGGCAGGCTCGCAGGGCGGCGAGGCACCGTACCAGGAATGGCTGCGCCTCGTCGACACGCCAAGTCGCGGCGGCCATCTCGCGACGAGGAGCCACAGGCAGCAGCCTGCTTGGGTGCTGGAGGGCGATGGCGGTCGCGGCCGACGTCGTGGACCTTTCTGGTCGGCTGCGTGGAGTCCGAGAACAACCCCGCCGACGAGCCGCCGAGAAACTGTGGCGTGGTTCACGACGCTAGATGAAGAAAAAATGCCATAAGCATAATTTGTTGGCGCTCCGCGCGGATTTCTTGGATCTGCGCTGGACCTCCCTCCCTGGCGCGCGAAGCGGGCCAGGGGCGGCGCCAGAGGCGCCGCCAGGGGCGGCGCAGAGGCGGCACGCGCGGGCCTTCGAGAGGCGGTCCTGAGGCGCAATGGTGCAAGGCCCCCAGAGGAGCGCGCCCTCGGCGACGATGGCGAGGATGCAGGCGCATTGGTCGCCAACTACCTCGAAGTGGTGTTAGAGAAGAAAATCCACCATCACAATCATCATCCCGACACGCGAATTTTTTTAGTAACTCACTCAAAGAAATAATCAAACAGGGCAGGGCTGTTTAGTAAACGCCCAAGGCCGTGTAGTGAACGCCAATTACCGGGTCTGGGTGGTTTCTCATCCTTTGAGGCGTGGTGACGAGGGGCATCTATCGCGCTGGCCAACAACACTGTGGCGGGCGTGTGCTTCGCGGTGCCGAAGCTGCGGCGGAGGCGGCTGGACTCGAGGTGGACGCTGCTCAAGACGTGGCGGCGACAGGAGCCCGCGGCGCGAGTGCTCCCGCTCACGCCCGAGATCGTCGCGGCCATGGCGGACCTTGCCGCCGAGACGGCCGCCTTTGACGTGGGCTGCCTGCTGCTGGTCAGCTTCGAGGGCCTGCTGCGCGGTGCAAAGGCCTTCGTACTGATGGCGGCCGACGTCCTGGACCGCGGCGAGGTGATCGTGCTGCGGGTCGCGTCGCCCGAGACGACGGCGGGCAAGGATGCTGCCGAGACCGTCGTCATCCCCTCGCGAGTTGCCAGGCAAGTGGTGGCTCGTCGTGCATGGCTGCCGGCTCTCGTGGAGGTTGCCCGCCCAGCTGAAAGAGCGCGCTGGCGGCCTCGCCGCGCGGCCTGGACCTGCGTGAGCCCTTCACGTGGTGCGGCTGCCGCTGAGGAGGCGCGTCCGACTTCTTTTGAGGAACATCGTCGATAGATACCACATTGGTCCGAGGCCGCTGGGTCAGCAGCATGACAGTATGCATCTACGTGGAGGGCGCCGTCGCAGACATGGTCCGAGTGCGCCCTGCTGATGACGCTGCCGCGGCCGTTCGCCGAGGCCTCGAGTTGCTCCGAGAGTTCTGAGAGCTTCAGAGCTCAGATGCATAATGCATGCTCCACTTGTCTCGTACATAATGCAGGAGCCTTGCTCTTTCGCCTGGTGTACAATAGAGAGCACATAGGAGTCTGTAGGGAGGATGGAGAGTTTCACGGCTAGCTAGCCACAGGAGGGGATCTGGTAGAGCGTGGTCCGTCTCCTTGTGGTCAAATGCTGGGGGCCTGTGGAACGAACAATGACATAAACATAACAACTCGGAGGTCTGCGCGGATTTCTCGGATCGGAGCTGGACCCCCCTCCCTGGCGCGCGGAGCGCGCCAGGGGCGGCGCCGGAGGCGTCGCCAGGGGACCCCAGCGCCGATCGGAGAAATCCGCGCGGACCTCCGAGTTTTATGCTTATGTCACTGTTCGTTCCCCTACATGTGGTACAGCGTGGTCCCTCTCCTTAGGGTCAAATGCTGGGGGCCCGTGGAGTCCCACAATCCTCGTGTCCCACCCGGTCTCCCTCTATGGGGCGGTCGGGGTACCGTCGGGGCGTTGACCTAAGGAACCCTAAATAGGGAACGAGGCCCCTTTGTCCCTAACTTAAACGTCGATGTCCCGTCGAAAACCCAAGGGCAAACCGAAGGCAAACTGCAAAAAACAACTAAGGAACACGGAGCCCCTCCCCAACGAAAAGGGTTCCTTCGTCAGCGCCCCGACTGTAGGCGTGTGAAGAGGGGGGCCTCCTGCACACGTCTGCCCTCGGCCAGCCCGGGACGGTGGCGAGGCTCTCTCGGCGAGGCGAAGCTGCTCCTTCTGGGTGCCGCTGGACTGGCTCGTGGCGCTCCGTCGACAAGGGGGGGCCAGAGTTAAGTCGGGCATGGGGCATGTCCTCCTATAGGCGGATTTTGGAGGAAAAACGAATAATAAGTAACAGTTGACAAACATAGTCGAAAAAGCGTGCCCAGACTATTTTTTGACTATTTTTCTGAATTCCTCCTGTAGGTGGACAGGCCCGACTTAAGGCCAGAGCTGCAGGAACATTGGTGTGGCCACGAGTGAATCGGCGGCGAGTGAGGACGAAAAGAGAAGGAGAAGGCCTTCTCAGAAGGCGGCAGGGTTTCTCAGAACCTCGCACACTCTGGCAAGTTTTGTTCTGTCTCTCGGGAAGGCTTAGAAGACTTTTCAGAAGACCATGGGCCTTCCGAACCTTGTGAGAAGGTCTTCTCTTTCTCACTTCCCCCCCTCGCTCGCCGCCGAAAGAAGAAATTGTGCACCATATATAAATAGATGTTCCCCAATCAATGCTTGCACTGAAGGGGCCCTACCGGAAATTGAAAGATTTGGCGAACGTGTCCCGCCGATTTTGGTGGCCGGCTGGGTTCCCGGTTCCGGGTTCCCGGGTTCCTGGTTATTGGTTCCGGGCCGACCCCCGGGTTCCCCGGTTCACGGTTCCGGGATCTCATTATCGATCAAACCATCCACTGTTTCGGTGTTTTTTCTCTAGTGTGATATGAATATATGTTCATCTATGCGCGCTGGCCTGAATTCTCGATCGGCGCTGTTCGGAGGGGCGAGAGCGAGACACACCAGGGTTTACGGGGCCCCTCTGGGGCCCCATATTTGACCCGAGCCTGCACGCTCCCCCGAGACGCCGACCGCAGCATCTCGCGTCGAGATTTGCATCGGCCGACATGTCGGCCAGCGCCTATGCATGCACACACCTGTCTCGGAAACTGGGCGAAGGCTGGCAAACCCGTGGCTGCTAAAACGGTCTTCCCGGAAGAAAACAAAAAAAATCCTGGAATAGACTCAGCGCGAGAAATAATAAACGGGCTGCTTCCCAGAAGACAGGAACAATTTCCCGCAGCTCCGTTTTAGCAGCCACGGGTTTGCCAGCCTTCGCTCGGCTTCTGACTGTCTGTGTGTGAATGTGAGTGCTGCCTCCCCATCAGATTCAGCTCAGTGCAGCTCAGTGCTGGCGCTGGTCTCCCACCTCGGCGTTCCCCCCGCCGCAAGCGGCAGCTCTGAGTGGCCTGGCTTCCACTCCCCCCTGTCGCGCTGGGGCTCCTCCTCCTCCTCCTCCTCCTTTCCGTGTACTGCGACCTTAATTTGCATACAGCGTGTCCCCTGTTGCCATTCCGCCGGAACAGTCTCCCTCTGCCCAGCCGCCGACGCAAAAAAAGTGTGTGAATGTGAATGTGCGTCTTCGTCAACTCTCGCTCCGCACTTTCCTTGGCCCTCATTGCTCTTGCCTGCGTCGCTGGCCCCGTCCTGTCCTGAACGGCATCGGGCGGACACTGCGCCCGGCCACGATGCCACTTCGGTTGAGCTCACTGCTCGCCGTACTTGAACACCGCGTCGCCGCCCGCGCCGTCGCCGTGGAAAAACGTGTGCGTGCATGCGTGCGTGCGTGCGTGCGTGCGTGCGTGCTTGCGTGCGTGTGTGTGTGGTGTATGTGCGTGGTGTGTGTATGTGTGTGTGTGCGCGCGTCTGCACCCTGCAGCATGTCGTCATCTTCCTACTGCATCGGCTCCGGCCCGCTTGTTCTTTGCTCGCGTCAGCCACGTCCTGACCATCCAACTGCAAAGGCTTAGTGGTAATCAGCCGAGGCGCGTCCCGCCCAGGAGCTCGCTGCGTTGGATCAACTGGCCAGGAAGTTAAAAGTGAGTGTGAGCGTGTGTGTGTGTGTGTTTTCATGTGCGTGTGAGTGTGTTTTGTGTTGTGTGTGTGCGTGCGCGCGCGCGTGTGTGTGTGTGTGGTGTGTGTGTGTGTGTGTGTGTGTGTGCGTGCGTGCGTGCGTGCGTGCGTGCGTGCGTGCGTGCGTGCGTGCGTGCGTGCGTGCGTGTGTGCGTGCGCGTGCGTGCGTGCGTGCGTGCGTGCGTGCTGGACGGGGAGGACGGATGGAGAGAAAATGGGGGCATGCGAGGAAGAGAAGGAGGAGGATGAGGATGAGGAGGAGGAGGAGGAGGAGGAGGAGGAGGAGGAGGAGGAGGAGGAGGAGGAGACTCTGGAGACTCGGCCTGGTCGCGTAGCGATATGAATAAAAGTCCGCCAGCACCTACTGGGGGTGCTTGTGCCCACTCCTCTGGCTCTTCTCAGCCTGGCTGAGAGCCTTGGGCCAGAGACCCGAATTGATGCGACGAGTATACTCCAACCCAGTGGCAGTTGGGGGTTTGCATTCACGGCCTAGTTTCCCCATCTGAAGGGAGACAAACATACCACATTGTGAACAAAACCAAATGCCCAGCCCAGCGTGGAACCTCGGACGATGGGCTAAACGAATCCAACCCCCAGCTACGTGTACCTGCTTTCCCTGGGGGGTCTCATAAAAGTGCCATCTATATTAATGAGGTTAAAGCATTCGGACCTATAGAATTCTACTTTGGTGGCTAAAGTAGCTGACCCTTTACATACTGTGCATTTGCGGCCTGTCTCATCCAACTTATGGGCGGAGGCGAAAGCTGCGCACAATGCAGGGGCAGGGGGTCTAACGGGCTGTACTCTGGCTCTGCGAGGCTGTGGACTACCTGCGGGGCCATTCTGTGCAACTAACTTCTGGGCTCGCTCAAACTCCAGGGCCGCTAGGGTGCTTCTCACGAGGCGCATGCGGACAAGGTAAGCTTTGCTCTCCACTAGCTGGATCTGCTGTCTGATCTGCTTGGGTACGCGATGCTGCTCGGCTGCGATGCTGGCTAGCTCGTCTGCCACGGCGTTGCCGTAGGTGAGGGGGCGGTTCGCGTGCCCACGGGGGATGTCATCTGCTGTTCGGTGCGACCGTACAAGTAGCACCACGAAATCTCCTGACCGTCTCCGAAGCTCCTGTCCAACCTGGTGCCAAAGGTCCGCATCTGGCCCTTCAGGTTGGGACGGGTGTCCGTTGTGAAAATTCAAATGCACTCCTTCGCAATCTGTGATGAAAATCACGTCGTAAAAAGTCACCTGCAGGGCAAGGAGGAGGGCGGTGAGTTCGCCCCTTACCACTGTTTGGCGGGAGCCCGCCAGGTGTCCCCACAGTGCCATCTGCAGCTCCATACCGTTGGCGTCCAAGTCCGTGAAGGCGGTGATGGCCACGCCCACGCGTCGTAGGACTGGCGATGCCGTATCCGCTCCTCCACTGGCGTCGCCGAAGATGTAGAGCGTTGGTCCTCGCCGTCCGACCTCGAAGCAGTCGGGTGCGAAAGCGTTGATGCCGTACTCGCTCCAATCGGGTGCTGGCGTAGGTGGTGGGACCGCTGTCCAGGTCTGAGGGATCAGGCCTCGGGTCCAAAAACATTCGTACATGTCCTGCTGTGCGGTCGCCTCGCCCACGAGGTGCTCGGTGGCGTCGTAGGCTGGGCAACTCCTGTGCTGGTCGCATTCCCAGGTGCGATGGAAGGCTGTCTCCTTCTTGAGTTGGCAGCGTGGGCACAGGCCGTCGGTGATAGCGGTGGTCTGCTCACGGACGCGGTCCTTGGGCCATGTGGCCCCCACTGCGATCGTGAGCATCAGCGCCGGCAGCCTGCTGCCGTGCTTCATCTTGGCGAGGTAGTCCAGTAGCTTGCGGTAGGACCTGTTGTCGATCCCGGGCTCCATTCCAGACCCCCCGTAGTGAACGCTAGCCTGGAGCCCGTGCCTGGCCTGGATGCTGCGATCTATGTCTTGTAAGAGATCGTCTGAGATGTCAGCTGAAGGCTTGCCCGTCAGGCGGGCCGCATCAAATTCCCATGTGTCGTGCCCATCAGGTCCTTGCAGGCCTGGTGGGAGGGTCCATTCGTGGGGCGCCTTCGGGTCCCATCCGCGCTCCATAAGGTAGTGGATCATGGCTGACTGTGGCCCCCGTATGTGTCGCGCCCGCTGTCCTGCTGGAAGTGAGCGGAGATGGGAGACGACCTTCTGCCAGGTGAGGGCAATGGACTTCTGGAGCGGCCCTGCTTGCATCCAGGTGCTGAGCCATAGGTACGCTGCTTCACGTGGAAACTTGCGGCCAGGGTCCTGGGGGCCAGCTCGAAGGTCCAGTGGCGTCGTGAGGCAGCGCCCCTGAAGGCGCGGCCCTAGGGCGTCGCCCAGGCGGCGCCTGAAGAGGCTCATCTGTGTGCCGAAAACGCCGTGTAGTTGATGTCCGTAGCCTCCTGCCGCCTGGGCTCCAGCTTGGGCGAGGCGTCCCGTCACCTTGTAGCGACGAGTGGCACGTGCTAGCCGAGCAACTTTGGCGTGCATGAGTCTGTGCTTCTGCAGCCGTTGTGTGCGCGTCGCCCGTGCATGCCGAACTCCTGATCCAAGATCTGTGCCTAGGTAAGCCGCTTGCTGCCGAGGCTGCACTTTGAAACCATGGCGTGCGAGGCCGCGGGCGACATATCGTGCGTCCTCCACGCTGGAACAAAGAACGATACGTTTCTTCGCTATGTGCAGACCTCTCGACCGTAAGCTGCGGCACGTGTCTAGTAGGCATTTGGGAAGCCCCTGACGGACAGCGCGGTGGGATCCTTGAAGTCGTTGAGATAGGTCGTCAACCCAGATTCGAAGTAAACATCGGGCGCGTGCCTGTGTGACCCGACGTAAGGCCTTAAATGTCATGCACTTCGCGAAGCGCGAGTGCCTGAGCGCAGCCCCTGTGCGATCGAACGAGCTGGTTGGAATGGCAGCGTGTAGCTGTCGCTCTGGGTCAAGACACGGGGCGCGATGCACTGGAGGACCTCAAGGCCCAGGGCCTCCGCGGGGAAATCCAAGTCCAACGCCTCCCTGCCCAAGTCGGTCCAGTCAATTGAACCGTAAAACTGAGAGATGTCCAGGAGCCCGTGTCCCTGCGGGACCTGGACGAGGGCGGAGATCTCCTCCTGGAGGGCCCTCTCGTAGGCTTCTCTGAGAGCAGAGTTGCCGCGTACTGCTGCGTCCCATGGAGCTGTGCACTCCAGGTTCCATTCCCGCTGTGAACATTCCATGGTATTGAAAATGCTGGCGAGTTCTTCCAAAGCCTCGTCGGGTAGACGCAACAGGTCCGTGGGGCTGAGGCGGTCATCGCCTTGGCCTGTGTTGGCCCGTTGTCGACGGAGGGCTCGTCGAACAGCAGCACCGTCGAGGGGTGGAAGTCCCCGTTCTCGTACTCGCTGCGAGATCCTGTCGAAAAGATCGTCTAGCCCGCTGAGGTCCTGTCCTGCTGGGGCCCATAGCTGGTGCCAACAGGTGACCTTGTGGTCCAGTAGGTCCTTGGTGCGAACCAAGGTGGTGGTGCCCGCAAGCTTGGATTCAGCTGGCTGAGGTTGAGGCTTGAGTGAGCGGTGTAGGACGCTCAAAGCTGGCGTCGTCACTGCCCGCTCCCTAAAATCATGCATAGCTTTGCCGAGGGCTCGTCGTCGGGCTCGCTTGGCTAGCACACCCGCCGCAGTCGCGTAGTCCACCAGCTCCTCGACGGGGGTGGTGCGGACTGCCTCGAGCATGCTGAGCCAGTGGGCGCATGTGATGCCGCCCAAGTCGCGGATGGTGGTGGCAACACCTCCTGGCGCCTCCTGTCGTAGCCGATCCACAGCGTCGTGCAGTTGCCGTAGCTGGAGAGGTCCGTTGGCTCGTGCTCGATGCCGATAGATGTGCTGTAAAGTGGTATGAAGCCGCGTCCACCAGGAGCTGCTCGTGTCCCGAAGCGCCGTGGCGCGCTTGGTCTGAGCTTCTCGTACCGTTGTGACGCGGAACTCGGGGCCCTGAGCCCTGGTGCTCCCGAGGTGGGCCTGCTGGTGATGGTCGTATATGGTGGCCTCCACAGCCGCTATCCAGGATCCGCACAGTCGGCCGAGGTATGTGGAGGTGTCAGGCTTGAGCCAAACTGCGACGGATTGCGCCACAGCAGTGGCAGGGCAGCAGCAGTCGGGGTTCAGCATCCCTGTGTGTTCCCGATGGGCACGCCGAAGGTCAAGGGGCACTTCAAAAGTCGGCTGCTGTCTGGCAGGGCTACTCTGCTGGCAATCAGATGGGTCTTCGGCTAAGCTCTGAGACGCCTCCGAATTACTGGCTGGCACGGACTCCGACCCCTGGGGGCAGGTTGCTGCGGGGGGGTCCACACGCTGAGCTGAATTGCTAGACGATGGTGCAGGCTCTGTTTTTCCACCGCTGGCCCCGGATGGGCTAGTTGCAACAGAAGATGCGGCGGCGCGCGAGGCCGCTGCCTGAAAGACCGTCTCGCTGGCCCAGGGATCCTCTTCATCGGATTCGTATTCGGGCGGGTGAGGGTCGTCGTCAGACGTGTCACCAGCGCGTGTGGAAACACCGTCCTCGGTCTCTTCTTCCCCCCAGAGGTCCCCGGAAACGGCCTGGAAAGTTCGGTCCCGGAGCTCCTGGCCCTTGGCGGCCTTCTCAGCCCGTTCGGCCTTGGCCTGGCACGATTTGGGTCCAGGGGTCGGGGCTTTTGCGGGCCTGGCTGCAGATGGGAGACGGCGAGGGAGCTCGAGAATCCTGGTCAAAGCTGCTCGCCTGATGAAACGAAATGGGTGAGAAGTGCGATGTGCGGCTTCCATGGAACGTCACGGGTGGGCTCTACTCGCTGTATGTATGACTGTGCTGCATAGCTTTGAACGAGGTAGTCCAGGTGTGAGGCCTTCTTGCCCCCACCTGGGTCACATGTGTACTCTACGTCGGCGCACCTGATCATTCCTCCAACCTCCGTCAAAAATCCCGAGGCCTGCAGGGCCTGGGGGGGGGCGTTCCAATCCCCAAGGACGACCCATGGGAGCTGGAGGGCCCTGAGGAGGCTGCCAAGGCGCCTGAGGCGGACTAATTTGGGTCCTGCGAGGCCTATAATGCAGATCCCATAGAAAATGATAACTGCGAGAGAATATCCACGAAAGTGCAGCGTGCAAGGAACGAACCCGTCGAGGCTGGAACTAGGACGGGCTTTCAAACCTGGCGCTTGCATCCCCTCATGGCAAAGATGGGCCTGAAGATGGCCCCGTGCTCGTAGCCACTCGCCTCCCTCGTTGGCGTGCCCTGCCGATTCGGATTCACGAGAATCAAAATCTCCCTTCAAGGCTGACCGTCAACTTCGATGGTCGAGCAGCGTTGTGAAACAAACGAAGATTTTCTGATCTGGCTTTGGCGGTCCACCTGCCCACATCAGCTGGTCCGACATGAGTCTCCGCGAGGCCGTAGAAGTCGTCGCCTCGCGCCAGTAGATAATCCCACACTTTATCTCCCATGCATGTGACGCTGCTGTAGAGCAGCGTGCTGGTGGCGAGGCCGTCGTTGGTCTCGCTGGCGCCCTGGGTCTCGGGCGCCTCCGTCTCGTGTCATGACGCCTTGGTGGCCGCTGAGCCCTTGCCCTGCTGGCCGCCCTTGCCGCTGGCGTCCTTGCTGTCCTTGCCCTCCTTGGTCGCCTTGGCCGCAGCGGCCTGAGCCGCGAACTTGGCGGCTGACAGGCGGGAGGCCTCGGCCTTGAGCTGGCGCTCCTCGGCGGCCGCCGCCGCGGCTGCACTCGCCGCGGCCTCGCCAGCAGCTTCGCCGTCGGCTGCAGGTGCGCCGCCGCCTTCGTCCTGAGGCTTCTCGGGCGTCGCTGGCTGCTGCTGCGCTGTGGCTGCGGTGCCGTCGGCGCCCTTCCTCTTCTTCTTGAGCCGCTCCTCCTGCTGCTTCCTGACTGTCTGGGCGCGGGTGATCAGCGCCTGCACCTGTGGCTCCTTGGTGTCGAAAGCCTTCTTGAGCTCCTCGGGGTCGTGCTGGACCTTCACCAGCTCCTGTCTCTCGTGTTCCTCGAACTCCAGCTCCTCGAGGCCTTGGAACAAGAGTGGGTCCCACTGCACGGAAAAAACTGGTCCTGTGTTGGGCTCCTTCGTGTGCTGGTCCTTGCTGTCAGCTTGGAACCCTATTCCTTCGGCTTGCGCCAGAGCCGTCGCCGCCTTCTTCTTGACGGCCTCGGCCTTGGCGACTGCGAGCGCCGCCTCGGCCTCCTTCGTCTCGGCGGCGTTGGGGCTCTCCCTGAGCTTCAGCACGTTGGCGACGAGCTGGTTGTGCCTGTTCACGGCGGCACGCCAGATCCCGTCGGCCTGCTTCATGGCCTCCACGGTGGTGACCTGCCCCTTGGTCTCCATCTCCTCGTCCTGGGCGGTGATCCTGGTGATCTGCGCCTGGAGGATCGCCTGGAGCTGCGGGTCGGTCGCCTGTTCGAGTGCGAGCTGGAGGTGATCGGCGATGGTCGTCGTCTTCCTCCCGGAGGGGGGGAAGCTGCTCTTCCTGGAGTTCGTGGCTGCTCCAAGGTCCTCCAGCTCGACGATCTCTGTGCCTCCGAAAGTGACTGAGGGCGATCGAGACCGTGTGCGGTGTAGCCTGACCCGATGTTGGCACTTCGGGCAGGTCGGATGCTTGCTGTCTAGCTTGTGATTGGACTCGCACGTGCCGCAGGCTTTGCAGCGAGTCCACGGGCGATGTCCTGACATGGCTTGAATCCCAACTTTCGTCGTCGAGACCCGAATGCTATGGGGGCAAACGGGGGTCGAAGTCCCTCAAGCACCGCGAGGAGGAGGAGGAGGAGGAGGAGGAGGAGGAGAAGTGGGAGTTGCGACGGGACGGGCGGGAGGGGGGAGCGAAGGAGGGGGAGGAGAACAAAGAGGGAGGCGCTTGAGCGGGGAAGGATCGGGGGGATGGGGAGGAAAGGCACAGGGCGGACGAAAGAGCGGGGGGGAGGGCCAGCAGAGGGGAAGCAAGAATCGGACTGGGCGGAGGGGACGGAGAGCTGAAGAGGAGGGCGCGGAGGCGAGGGAGGGAGGAACGGGATCGGTGGAAGGAGGGAAAAGCGCTTCCTGCTGCAGGGAAAGGGGGGCTGTGGGGGGTGCGGGTGGGGTGGTGGGGGGGGCAAGCAGGCGGCCTGGCACTTCAGGCGCTCCTCCTCCGCCGCCAGCACGTCCTCGCACGCACGGGGCACTCCCAGGGTGCCAGCGGGGGAATGCCCCCCGTGCTCCTCCTCTCCTCCTCCTCCTCTCCTCCTCCTCTCCTCCTCCTCCTCCTCCTCCTCCTCCTCCTCCTCCTCCTCGTCTTCCTCAACGTCTTCCTCCTCGTCCTCCTCCTCCTCCTCCTCCTTGTACTCCTCCTCCTCCTCCTTCTCCTCCTCCTCCTCCTCATCATCATCAGCACCATCACCATCAGCATCATCAGCATCATCAGCATCGTCACCATCGTCGTCACTATCATCATCTTTATGATCAACACCATCGTCATCCTGCTCCTCCTCCTCATCATCATCACCACCCCCACCATCGCCATCAACAAAAGTATCATCAACAGCATCTGCCTTGCCATCATTTCATCATGTTCATCACCACCATCATCAGCGTTCTCAACATCATGTTGATGACGGCCGTTATCATCGACATCACCATCAGTAACCTCACCAGCAGCAGCACCATCATTATCATCATCATCATCATCATCATCATCAGCATCAGCATCATCATCATCATCATCATCATCATCATCATCGTCAATTGCATCACTATCATCATCCCCACCCCCATCCCCATCCCATCCCAATTCCCACCCCCATCCCCATCTTCATCCCCATCATCATCACCATCATCATCATCAGCATGATATCCTTTTTGTCGGACGGCCATCATAGGTGACCACGACTCCGTGGCATACGACCGTGAGGTCGATTGCCAAACGGCGGAGAACAAACACGGGCGAGCGAAGCTAGGAGGAGGGAGAAGGGAAACAACAATATAAGCGAGCTGCAAGTGCGTGACCCCATGATCCCAACGATCATTCATAAAAAAGGGTATCCCACAACACAAACCCAAGAGATGCAGCACAGCTCAGCCCCTGGCACAAGGTTGGAACAACCCATGACTCCAGGCAGCCACTGCGGAAGGAACAGATGAGGACAAGGGGGAAGAAGGAAGAGAGAGGACAGCAGGAAGAAGCACACTATGCGGGAGAAATGCCAAACAACCCCAACACTCCCCAAGCATCTGAAGCGGCTCTGCCGCGCATGAACTGGCCAAATGGTTGGCGAAAGCGGCCAGAAGGCTGGACAATACGGTCTCATGGGCGACTCCCTGGCTAGGGAGCGGCCGGTCAGACCAGGCGGCCCAGCACCAGCCCCCTCCGCGTGCAGCCAGCCTGAACGCCAATTCCGGGGTTGAGCGAGGAGGAGACAGGCAGAGGAGGCGGAGAGCCAGCCTACCCCAGCAGGGTTAGCCGGCGCTCCGCCTCCGAGAGGCGGGAAGGGGAGGAAGAGACGAGGGGGGAGGGCAGCACGACTCGGCTGCTCGGCACACCGTGCCCCACCGCCCATCGGCCACGAAGCCGGGAGGACACGATAGCTGGCACCACCTAGCGCCGAAGGGTGCGGCGGCAGAGGGGGGAGGAAAGGAGGAGGGGGGGGACGACGGACGGAGGACGAGGGGAGGAAGAGGGCCCCTCTCGCCGAGCCTCATGGCCCCGGCGCGCGCGGAGCGCCATCCAGCGGCCTGGACGCAAAGGCCGGGGACACAGACGAGGAGGGGAAGGAAAAAACGGACACAGACGAGGAGGGGAGGGCGAAAACGGAGTCAAAACTGTTAAGCTGCACTTCTGGTTACGGGCGAGAACGGCGTCAAAACTGTTAAGCCGCATTGCTTCGCAGTCGAGGAGGAAGAGGAGAAGGAGGAAAGGAGGAAGGAGGAAGAGAGAGGAGAGGGAGAGGCAGATACGAAAATACCCAGATTCGTATCATCGAGTTCCGTGCAGTGCACGGCGGAGAAAGTAACACGCACCCGTTCAGGCCAACCCACTCATCATCATCATCATCATCATCATCATCATCATCATCATCATCATCATCATCATCATCATCATCACCACCACCACCACCATCACCATCACCATCACCATCACCATCACCATCACCATCATCATCATCATCATCATCATCACCATCATCATCATCATCATCATCATCATCATCATCATCATCATCATCATCATGTCGGAATGGAGTGGGCGAGACCGCAGTGGAACGGAGAGCCCCCCACCAGGATATCGGTTTCGGTTTCGTGTTCGTGTCGTGCGTGCGGGCCTGGCGAAGCCGCTTGGGCGCGCGAGAGGAATAATGCCGCCGTGGCTAGGGGCTGTGAGGCCAGTTGTCCGCTCCTCCACCCCCCCACCCGGCGCGCGGTGGCTTGGGGTGTCCCGTCGGTGGCGCGTCGGTGTCCCGTCGGTATCCCGTCAGTGTCGCGGCGGTGTCCCGTCGGTGGCGCGGGGTGTGCCGTGGGTGGTGCGGCGGTGAGATCGATAGTGAGATCTGTCGTGAGATCGATCGTGAGATCGACTGTGAGATCGATTGTGAGATCGATTGTGGGATCGCTAGTGAGATCTGCTGTGAGATCGATTGTGAGATCAATTGTGAGATCGATAATGAGATCTGTTGTGATATCGATCGTGAGATCTGCTGTGAGATAGATGCTGACATCGCTCGTGAGATAGATAGTGCGATCGACAGTGAGATCGATACTGAGATCGATTGTGAAATCGATTGTGAGATCGAGTGTGAGACCGATAGTGAGATCGATAGCGAGATCGATTGTGAGATCGATCGTGAGAAGTGTTGTCATACCGATAGTGAATCCGAATGTGAGATCGAAAAGGAATTCGATTGTCAGATACATGGTGAGATCGACAGGGAGATCGGTAGTGAGATCTGTTGTGAGATTAATCGTCAATTCGAGTGTTAAATCGATAGTGAAATCGACGGTGAGATCGATCGTGAGATCTGCTGTGAGATCGATGGTCAGACCGCTCGTGAGATCGATTGTGGCATCGATAGTGAGATCGATAGTGGTGGGAACTGTTGAGAGCTCGATCGTGAGTCCGAATGTGAGATCGGTTGTGAGTTCGATTGGCAGATCTATGGTGAGATCGATTGAGAGATCGATAATGAGATCTGTTGTCAGACGATCGTGAGATCGCTTGTGAGACCGATTATGATTTCGATTGCCAACTCGGAAGTTAGTGAGATCGACTGTGTGATCTGGTGTGAGATCGATGGGTAGATCGACTTTGAGATCGATAGTGAGATCTACCATGAGATCGAGAGATTGATCGAGGTGGGATTTATCAAATGAGACGTAGGTTCCCTCTCCCCTCCCAAACCTCCAGATCACCCAAAAGGTGGGCATACACCCCCAGGACGAATGTGCTTTTCCTCTTGGGCCCGGAACGACGGCTTGAAGTCTTGAGCAGACGCAAATGAAATAACTAACGTCGGATCCTGTGAAGTTCGCGCGGATCCAATTGTGGCTTTGGCGTTTCCTTCGGTGGATCCGATTTCCGTCCGCACGGATCCGATTTCGGATTTGCTGGATCCGTGCTCGGTCCTATTTTTTCACGGCGGATCTGTTTTTTACCCCGTTTGAAGTTTATATTCGTAAATCTGAACGGGAAGCCTGAAGAAATCGGATCCGCGGACCCCAAAACCCGCCCGCGTTAAGATTATATGGGGAAGAGGGTCCGGTCAGTAACTTCCAACTCATCATCGCCATTTGCACCTCACGAGGAAAATCTTTCGTCCTGCGTAAGAATAGGTATCGTCGTCGTCATCGTCGTCATCACCAGCATGATCATCAGCATCATCATCTTCATCCTCATCCTCATCTTCACCATCATCATCATCATCATCATCATCATCATCATCATCATCATCATCATCATCATCATCATCATCATCATCATCAACATCATCATCATCATCATCATCATCATCATCATCATCATCATCACAATCACCATCCTCATCCTCCTCCTCATCATCATCGCCATCATCAGCATCATCACCGTCATCATAATTATAAGCGTCAGCATCAGCATCAGCATCAGCATCACCATCATCACCATCAGCATCATCACTCCTCCTCCTCCTCCTCCTCCTCCTCCTCCTCCTTCTCGTCACCCATCCGCCTCCCCCACCTCACTCCTCCTCCTGAGCCTCCTTCGGCTGCTGACCGTCTGGCCTGATCCCGACGCCCAAACATCGCTACGGCCTCCTCATCCCCATGCTCCCCGTACGCGCTCCCCCTGCTCTGATAACCGCGCTCAGCTGAAGATGCAGGTCCTTGGAAACGGCCATGTGGTCAATCCAGAGAGCTCAGCACCAAAGCATGGACGTAGGCCGCTCTGCAAGCCCTCTCCAAAACACCTCGGCCGCACGTGGCCAGCAGCGGCCACCGGCCACGCCACCGACCACGAGAATCCTTCGGCACGACAGTTTCACGAGCACCACCGGCTCTGCCAGCTCTCCACAGACCACATGTGCCGCACGGAGCCATCAGGGGCGCATCTACGAAGTGGCCCTTCTGCTCCTCCTCATCCCCGTTCCTCCTCCTCCTCCTCCTCCTCCTCCTCTTCCTCCTCCTCCTCCTCCTCCTCCTCCTCCTCCTCTTCCGGGAAGGATGGGGCAGATGAGATAAATGCTGGGCGACAGAGGGCTCGGGGGGGAGAGGGGGGGGCGGGTGCGGAGGCGGTCGCAGGGCAGCCCTTGCTACGACGGGGAACGATAGGGGGGCCCAGGGGATTGGAAGGCATCAAGCTGGAATCGGCCATAGCCGATATCTCTGGGATAGCTGGAGGCTTAGAAGCACCAACGCAAGGGGTTGCCCCCATCGGAGGGAGATGTTCCTAGATTTTGGTGCTGGGGGTGATCTTTCTGCAAGCTGGGAAGCTCGAATATTACCACCATCACTGAGATCGGTATCTTTCCTCGGTGGAGGCACACCGCCGATAATGGTGTTGGGTGCTAATCTCCACGGTCGGGAGATAGGCCCCCGATAGCAACTTCGCCCGATTCTGGGCGGGGTGGGCCATCAGGCACCTATCGGTGATCCATTGGCGATTGAAGGTCGATCGATGCATTTCCCCCTGAGCCTATCCACCCCTAACGTTTCCCCTGATTGTGACAAGGCGACGGCTGGCCAAGACAACGTGGCGACTGTCGGAGATAGACCAGGCAGACCACCAGGAAGCACGGCGTGAGTCCTCAGTTGATTCCAGCTGGCAGGGAGCCCAGACTGACGATCAGAATTTTTGTTCCCTGCGCGGTCCCCTCGAATCCATCGTGAAACCAGCACGAGGAGCGATGATGCAGATCCGTAGGAAACGATCATCTGCATTGCCGAATGCCGCCAAGCATGGAAAGGGCGCACTCGATGTCACAATTACTGGAAAGGACGATGATGCCCAACGCACCAGTGCGACTGCTGGTACAGAAAGACTCAGCCATGCGATTGGCCAGCGCGGAATTAAATGTTGTACCATCGCTGTGCGCTGGAGTGGACAGAAGTGACTTCGCCTTCCCCTTCTCCTCCTCCTCCTCCTCCTTCTCCTGTTTGGCATCCCCCTTCCTAATTCTTCGGCTCCTTACCTTCAACATTCCACAACTGTTTCAGCTCCTCGAAGTCATCGAACCTCCATAGCCATTCACCACCTAGCGACCATCCACCACACGTTGGGAGTAGAAGGGGGATGGTACGCGAAGGGGAGGGAGGAGGAAGAAAAGAGGCGAGGGACGAAGAACAGAGGGCGCAAACGGAGTCGGCATAGGAACACGGACAGGAACACGAATGGATAGAAGCACAAGTGGTAGATGTCATGGCACCTAGTTCTAGAAATATGGCCCCGGGGTAATGAGAGCACAGAGCCCCGAAACGCGCCTCCAGACGGCGGCTTCGTCATCGTCTCTCCTCGAAGAGGGCCCTGGGAGGGGGGAGCGGACGGGGGCCACCCATGGCGGGGAGGGCAGGGCAAAAGCGCAGTGCGTGAACTCCCTACCAACCGCTGTGCGGCGGACCAGTAGCCGGCACAGGAGAGGTCGCCTTCGGTGTCGCAATGACGCTTATAGTTTGTCCAGTCGGCCAGTCCGCACAACCTGATAACCATGCTATCTGTGGCGCGACGCCGCCGCTACCGCATGCCCGCCGACCCCCGCCTGCCGGGGCTGAGAAGGCGTGCGGTATGATGTGCTGCCCCCCTCTCCCTTTTCCCACTCCCCCAGGAGGTGAGCCTTTTTATACTCGGCGTTTCGACATTGGGCGGAAAGGGGGGTGGAGGGGGGGGGTCTGGCTCCAGACCTCTGCTCAGTGCGCCTGTTTGCAAGAGTGCTGCCTCTGGGGGAGACTCCACCCGCTCGAAACAGGCGCCAAAAAACAGCCAAGATCTACTCCATGGGGGGGGAAGGGGGGGGGGGGAGAGGGCCCGCGCCGATCGGCAGAACAGTGCATAAGTAAAACGATCACCAGGGTCCCAAACCCCGTTTAAAGGGGGGCGGGGGTGTGGGGGGTGGGGTGGGGGGGGGGACACCTGGGCTCCTCGGCGCACCCCCTGGAGGCTCCAGAGCTTCCAAATCTGCCCTCCGTGGCCTCAGAAGACGTTCCAAGACGGCCCTGAATCGCGGAGCGATTGGCCCCAGACGCCCACGATGGCTCGAGACGCCTCAAGACGCCTTCGAGACGCTCCAAGAGCCTTCCCAACAGGGCCCTGAAAGGCCAACACCCATGGTTTCCCGTTGTGTCTTTTGTTTTTGGGGTTATCGTCTTCTCAAGCTCCCGACGCTCCAAGGCGGCCCAAGAGGCCCCGTAGACCGCCCCCGAACAGCCCAAGAGGCCCCTACGAGGGCCCCAGGACGGCCCAAGAGAGTTCCAAGACGGAGCAAATAGGGGCCCAAGACGGCCAAAGATCGCCCCAGGAAGGCCCCAAGAGAGGCGACGAGGGAGAACACGAAGCGAAAATATGATCTTTCCGCCCCCAAAGCCACCCCAAAGGCCCCGAAGCTACCCAAACAAGGCTCCCAATAAGCCCCAAGAGGTCCCCGAGAGGCTCCAAGGCGGCCCTCGACACGCTCCAAAATTGCCTACAAGAGGCTCCGCCAGGCCCCCCAAACAACTCCCACGATGCCCACAAAACAACATAGTGCCCAAAAAAATCACGACGCCTCAACCGTGGACTCCACGCCTCTTCTGGGGGTCGGCGGAATGGCGTAAGCCTCTTGAATCAACATCGGGACTGCCCATGGACTTGATGCCACAGTCCTCCCGACGCGAGAGCCCGGTTACGCAATGCGTACATGCCGCATGATTGAAATCCGCCGACCCTGTCGGCGTGTGCGAGGGCCGCCCCCCCTTCTTCCTTCCCCCTTTTTTCTTTTTGGGCCGTACCCTCCTGCCGTCATGCCGTTGTCGATTCGAAGGGAAGCCCCTTCCCTTTGATCCCTTCCCCAGGGGGGGGGGGGGGGGGTCCCGGGGGGGGGGTGGGGGGGGGGGTCCCGGGGGGGGGGGTTCCCGGGGGGGGTGGGGGGGGGGGTGGGGGAGAGGGGGGGGGGCAGATTCGAGGATGAGAAGCAGCGGAGGTGGGGGTGAGGGCGGGGGGCAGAGGGGGATGAAGAGCTCACCCTCGCTCACTCCCCCCAGTGATCAAGATGGCGATGATGATGACAATTATTTGTTGCTGGTGCTCATCCTTACTGCAGTCCAACCACGTCCTCTGCTCTGAGCGGGGTGGCACACCCTGTACTCTTGGGCCCTTGGGACTGTTTCGACATTGCTGGCGGACGGGAGGCGTGGACCAAATGCAAGCCGAACCTTTCGGCTATCACCCGCCCGCCCGCCCCTGAAGCCAGCAAAAAGGCGGAGGTGATCGCCTGATGATTGCATGATGCATGGCATCGATTTTGTTCTGGCGCCAATCCTCGCTGATATTCACCCGCGCCACCTGCACTACGTGGGGTGCCGCACATCCCCAGTTTCTCTATCACCCCGCAGATCTTAGACTTCCCTCTGGCTATGAGCTGATTCGACGTCCTGGAGCAGGGCGGCAACATGCGCGCATCGCTGAGGATGACGAGCTCATCCAAACAGGATGTGTCAAACCACAACGGGGCGTCGACAATGCTACCAGGGCTCGGCGATCGTTCGAACCACGGTGACAGGCCGTACTGGACACCGGTAATGAAACAGGCTTGGTGCGCCAACCTCGCTGACGTCATTGCCCCAACTGCTGCCTCAATCGGTGCGGACCTGGCGGCGTCGCTCACGAGAACCAGCGCCCGCTTTTCCGCCAATCTGGTGCCCCCTACGCTGAAGACGACTGCAACCAGAAGCAGCTCTGCCTGCTGCACGACTAGGGGGTGAACTTGGGCATCCCTTTGGCGAAACACCCTCCGGTGAAAAACAAAAAAAACAGAAGGGGCCAGACCCGACGGGCGCAGGCCCGCAGCTGCTGCGGACGCAACACGCTCCCAAGGACCCAGCAAGGAGCAGCTCGATGATGCCAGGGTTGGGGTTCTCGTCGACCCTTGTGTGACTCGTCTCGATCCCGGGGAGGAGTGTTGACTGGCCAGTCGGCCGTCGTCTCGGTGAGATCGAAGTCGCACTCCGCGATGAAGGAAGTCGCAGACTCGACGTGCACCATTTACCCGAGCGCGACGCAAGCGGAGCAGTGGCAGCGGCGGTCCCGACGCAAAGGTGCCTCCGGAACCACGAGTGCTACCAACGCTTACGGGTGGCATTGTCGCGCATGGTGTGATCATCAGAGTCGATCCAGACACCACCTACGCAGGCTACCAGCTTCAGTCACTGGCTGGAGGCCAGAGCGGACTCGGGGGAAGGTTCCTGGCATCGTATCACAGGTGGTGAAGAGGGTACCACTGATGATCAGGAGCTGGATGAAGCCCGTGACCAGGATGCTCCGAATGACAATTGGTGGCGAACGCAAGGTCGGTGGTCTCAACAATGGTGGAAGCACGGATACGACAGCAGAAGCCAGAACACGTTCCCGACGCGGGACTTGCCAGAGGTTCTGCCGAGCAGTGTGCGCGGCTGGTATCTACTGCATCATGCTGGACTGGACGGTGCTCCGGTCGTGAAGAATTCACGATGGAGAGCGTAGAAGGTGCACTGCGGACCCAGTGGCCTACCGACGAGAATCTCAAGCATAGGGACTACCGCAAGTCAAAGTTTATACGCCAACAGGTGGCGGCCGCGGCGTTCTACCGAGAGGACGCGCAGACCTGGAGTGCTGAGGAAAGTCAGGACGCTGCGTTGGCGACTGAGCCCGTCGAGGAGGAAGGTGACGGCGAAGGCGAAGGCCATGATGAGGTGTACGTCAACGCGACCCCAGAAGAATAAACATATTTACAATATCAGGCTAGCCAACGCCGATTACAGGACGCCCGGAAGCAGATCAACAGGCACAGGACGGGCCGGAAGTTCTCCGGAGGTAAAGGTCATGGGCGCAGTGACGGACGCCTGGGACCATGCCTCAAGTGCGGTGGCGGACACCGTGCAGGAGCCTCGCCTGACAAGGGCGATGGTAAGCTATCGGGTGGACGCGGGCAAGGCTCTCGACTGGCAGATGGCGGAGAACGCTTCAACGGCCTCATGCTGATGTGCGAGCTCGCGTACTCGGCGGAGGGCTATGGCCTGACGGAGATCGAGGTTGTCGGGAACACCATCGATCTCGACGGCCCTGAGGTGAAGATGGCGTACACCGTGTCACGCACCACGGAGACGGGCCACGGCATCGTGGACTGCGAGGCCACGAAGACCATCGGCGGCGTGGAGGCGATCGAGAACCTGAATGAGATCCTGACCGCGAAGGGCCATCCGCCGACGGAGGTGGACCTGAACGACCGTCCAGTCTACAAGTCTGGGAACGGCGAGGTCAAGCGCGTGCTGTGAAGGGCCACATTCAAGCTACTTGTCCAGAGCACCTGCGTGAGCTTTCGGGTGCACGCCGTGGACGCTCCAGGCATCCCGATCCTAGTGTCCATCGAGACGCTGAACTCCCTCGGAGCGGTGATCGACCCCGAAGCTGGCGTCGGCATCTTCAAGAAGATCGACCGCCGAAGGCTGATCACTTTCCAGAGGTCACGGACTGGTCACCTCCTTCTCGGCCTGACGTGCGACCTGCTGGGCGCCGGCGAGACCGCCGAGAGGCCGGTCGATTGCAGTCCGAGCCGGGGCGTGGCTGCACGTCCTGGACCGGCGCAGGCGCCGGCGCTGGAGGACTCAGACACGATGGCGCCAGCGGTTGCGCCATATATCATCTCCCCATCGCCTCCTCATACGTCATCTCACTCGTCCTTCTGCCAGGGCATCTGACGGTGGTCCAACAGGCACTGAAGCGGCTCTCTGGACGACGGCAGAGGCTCAACAAAGGCCTGTAAGACAGTCAGGCTCCAAGGAGCCGACACCAGGAACAATCCGGACGACCCCTGGAAGCGACTCTGTGTCTACGTGTTCGAGAAGGGCCACCAGAGGATCTACGAGGGCCTCCACGAGATCGCTGAGCACGGGGAAAGGTGCACAGCGTGCGGTGCCCAGATCATGCCGTCGGGGATCCAGGGGACTTACGGATCTCAAGAGAAGTCTTCTACGAGCCTGGTGGGGTCTTCGGGAACTCGAAGTTTGTCTGCCTCGCTAACTAAGACTCCAGAGACACCTCCGGGAGGGCTTCTCTTCGCTAGCAGCACCGTGGGCGACTCGAAACTCCAGGTAAAATCGAACCCGGAGGTCTTGGAACAAACCTCTCAGAACGACGGCGTTTCGGGACATCCTGGAATGCTCGGTGACGCAGATCTGAATCCGACATGGTCTAACTGTACGCTCTGTTTTCGGAATCAGGCTCAAGGTCATTGTGAGCCTCAGACCCTAGGGCGGGAGGGTCACAGTTCCACACATGTTCTCGCATCCACACGCCCACTGCTGGAGGACAGACGGTTCGAGTCTAGTATCTAAAGCGTTGAACACCTGGCCCTGCAATGAAGCACGGCGCCACTTGTAGGATAATGCTAGAGACCATGCCCCACCCATTTGATATAAAAAAAAACCTTTTTTGCCACCTCACAACATCTAAAAACCTCGCGAGGCGCCGTGTCCAGGGACTTCAGGAAAGGCCCAAGATACCGAACACAATCGGCAATGGCCCCCACGAATCGTTGATCTGACTGCCCTGAGCGCGCGACGCGCGTGATGGTCGTGATGTAAGAGATAGGTTCACATCTCCTGCTTGCTAATATTTTGCCCATGCCCATATGGTTCTAGAGCCTCATCTAGCAGACCGTCCAGCCTCCCGAGCTTGTTTAGAAAATCACGTAGTGCACTGCCCTCGTCAGCTAATCTCATCTTCTGAAGGTCGTCTGCATACTGCGGTAAACTCAGATCGGCCCTGAGGACAGCCCAGCAAGGAACGAGACCCCGCGATCTCACATCGGCGCGCAGGAGTGAGTTGCTCCAACCGAGTACTGCTCATGGGTCTCCCATGGGCCCTCCACGCCTTGGTCGCGCGAGGAGGGCCCCTCCTGTGCGTCGAGCTCGATGATGGCCGCGCGGTAGCGCTAGCGACAAAGTGCTCGGTCGTGCCCAGCCGCCGCAGGAGAAACTGCCTGGTCCAACTCAGACCAGGTCGAACTTGCAAAAACATTGCTCGTGTCCTTAAACGTGTTGCAATGTGTAACCCCCATCCTTCTAGCCCTCCATCCTGTAGTTAACGTAGCTAGTGCAGAATATTATCGGCGTCGATGTTTACACACCCATGATCGGCCACCGTCGGTTGAACCATTAGCTTCCTGGGTATGTTCGCACCCCTGGACTTGTTCCAATATAGCGGCACCTCCTGATACTCCCTCATCTTAGCTAGACCCAGGCCGAGGAAAACAACAGAAACATAAACCTTGCGGCGGTATCAACTTAGTCTCCGATCCTAGCCCAGCCCGGCAGCGAACGCGATAGTTTGGCCACATGCACTGATGCCAGATCTCAAGCGGCGCGGTTCCAGCGGGCACTGATTTTTTTTGTTCTTCTTGGGGGGGGGGGGGGTCGAGCAGATTGCCGAATGACCTGCGCATCTTCTTTGTCCAGTTCAAGTGTCTCTTCGTTAGAGACGTCGGAATAGTAAACCCCTGCAGCCACCCGTGAGTCCCTCCAGTTGCCCCGGGATTCCTCGACCACCTCCATGCCTCCTTCTGCCCCAGACTTGCCCCGCGCTGCTAACCGAGCTCCACGACAAGGGGGGGCGCGGCGTGAGCTGGGTTCGAAGCCGCCTGGTTGATCGGCGTCGATCCAAAAAAGAGCTGGTGGGCCCGTTCTCTCAACTCCTGATCGATGCGAAGGGCCTCCTCGGGGGAGGCGTTATACTTACCATTCCGAAGCTCGACTCGCTGTGCCAACAGGCTACGTCGTCGCGCGCAATCCGCTGAGTAATCTGGTCTTAATTCACGAACACGAGAAAAACAGGCCTGACCAGACTCCACTAAACTTCGCTCTAGCACCTCAAAGATCTCATCAAGGGAAGCATTGTCGCGAAACCACTGCATGTGTAAAGAACCACACCGTGCCTTCAATATTGACAGAAACTCTGCGCGACCCCGTCCTTCACGTCGTGGCTGCACCAACCGATCCACATCCCACTCCTCTATGTGCTGTGTGTCCGCCGGTGCGCCACCTTGCTTCTCATAGCGTAAGACTGCCACCAGAGGAATATGTTCCTTCGGATAAACTCCTCTGATGGCCTGCAACGTCGAGCCCAGTCTGTAGTGAGCCCTGCGAGTGACAACTGAATCGTGCATTGCTCGAGGGAGAAAAAGATAGTCAATTCTCGAATTACCAATCGTGCCGAAAAACGTTGATTCAAGCTCTGAGCCGAAGGCGTTCCCCGCCACGAGCTCGTGGGTCTTCATCAGCATGCGCATACGGTGTCCTGTTCCATTCACATACAGTTCTCTGTTCGGTATGACAACCACTTGAGAATCGACTGATGCCCACACTCCGTCCGTTCGAGTTTCGCCGATCCCGTCGTTCAAATCGCAGTACACTATTGGGGTACATCGAACAGGGCGGGGATAAAGTACTGCTGCCAACCATAAAATAAATATTGATCCAATTTGAAATACCCTCCGTGTTCAGCCCTCGACTTCGGACGGGGTGCGAAATAACACACAACGCCGCACATGTCCACCGCTCCGTACAGCACTCTCGCTGCGACCGCTCTGCCCATAGCCTCGGGCGGAGGCGCCCATGTTCGTAGAAGGTGTCGGGCCACCTGGGGGCTGAATGCGAGAGAGCAGCCACAACTATGATTGCTGAACGGCGACGGGAAGAAGGGGCCGAAATACACACTCTTCCTGCAAGCGTGAGTACTGAACGTGTGGAGCGAGTGCGTGGTGTTCAACCTGCTGTGTACCTGCGAGGAGAACCATATCAGAGTTCCTTGTCTATCCCAGGCGTTCAGGAAGGCGCTCTCCGGAAGTATGCATGGGATTGAATCCAAATATCCTCAGAAAAGACATCGCCACCCATCCCGCTGAACCACAAAAATATTCCCATGGGCGGCGGCCAACGATATACCTCGGGTCACGCGCGGAGAACCCCCCCTCTGGCAATCTCTCGATGAAAAAAGGGGCTTGGAGGAGGAGGGGGAGGAGGACGAGGAGGAGGAGGAGGAGGAGGAGGAGGGGGAGGGGGACGGGGAGGGGGGGGGGAGGCCGAGGGGGAGGGGGAGGAGGAGGAGGAGGAGGAGGAAGAGGAGGAGGAGGAGGAGGCGGAGGAGGAGGAGGCGGAGGCGGAGGCGGAGGCGGAGTAGCCGTCGCATCCTCAGGAGAAGGCCGATCACGGCGCGAAGCGGGCGTGGGCATGCTGCTCAGGCACCCCGGCCGTGTTGAGCAGAGCGGGCGCGACGGAGCCTGCGGCGTCGCCGTCTGGTGTGAACAGCGCCAGCACGCACTCCCCAGAACTGGCGTCCCAGACCTTCGACGCGTCGTAGAGAATGAGTCAGCGGCGTGCGAGCGGGGGGGAAGTGAGAAGGGGAGGGCCTTCTCAGAAAACTGCGGGGCGTCTCGGAAGCCTTCCGGCCTTTTGAGAGACATTCTTTCTTCGGGGAAGGCTCGGGAGACTTCTCTAGAGGCCGGGGAAATTTCGAGCCCTTCCGCCCCGTCTCCCTCCCCCCCTGGGCTCGTCGCCGATTCGATTCGGTGCGTCGTGGAATGATAGGGGGGAACGGGATGGGGAGAACCCTGAGATCCAGGCGTTGCACGGGCGTTCTCGCCCAGTTTCGGGCGGGCCCCGGGGACTCTCTCACATATCGATCCGTCTCGAGAGATGGCGCAGTAAGATGGGGTCTAGGGTCGAGGGCTCCTGTAGTGACTTTCTGCGATGCTGCACTTCTGATTGCAACGTCTGATCTCAGGGGTGGAAACATAATAAAGAATTGTTACGGAAGGGAGAGGGGGAGGGAGTAAGGGGGGAGAAGCAGGAGGAAGAAGACAGCGGACGGGCAGAGAAGAAGGGTGAGGCCGCGGATTTGCATGCCCGAGGTGGGCACGGAAACAGCTAGGTAAACTGCCCAACACCACATGTTGTCCAGTCTCCGACGGCGGCCGTTCTTGGGCAGGCGACTGCCTGCCGCAATTGGACAGGGTCAGTCCGCGGTGATTCCTCTAGCGAGTCCTGCTCAGAGTGTGCAGCGCTGTCGGTCTTCATACGCAGTCTTTCCATACCCCTTTCGAGCATACCGAGCGGAAGAGGAACCTGGGAAAACCAAACGGTACCAATACGACTACTCCCCGGACCTCTCCCAGGTTGCGTTCTGACCAGGATTTCGAGGCGAATCCAGCTGTGGCGACGAAGGTCTGCCAGGAGTCCCCCCAAAGAAGAAATCGAGTCAAGGGTAGCGGTATGGATACTTTGTCCTCCTCCGAGAGCCCGCGTCACAGACCTTCGCCGTATCATCCAGCGAAGCGGTCAGCACCTGCCGCCCGTCCGGGCAGAAGACGGCGGACATCACGAAGTCATGGTGGCCCTCCAGCGTGCGCAGACACTCCCCCGAGCTTGCGTCCCAGACCTTCACCGTGTCACTAAAAGAGAATTGGCGGCGCGCAGAAGGGGGTAGGGGGAGGGGGGAGGGCTTCGTAGAAGCAGGGGGGCTTCGAATAAGCCTTCCCCCCTCCGCCTACCCCCCCCCCTGCGCGTGGCTGAGAAATGAAGGAAGGATCGTGGATGGAGGCCTCCAAAACGAGGTCCGAGTCGATGGAGTCAGAGGATCGCGCCACATCGCCAATGCATCGCCGATGCATCGCCGATGCATCACCGATACATCGGCGACGTCAGCGATGCATCGGCGACGTCGGCGTGAAGAACATCGAGCTCCACATCGAGCCGCATCACCGATGCATCGGCGATGCGGCGCGATCTTCCGACCCCTATCTACTCTGATCTGATCCCATCTGAGTCTGGAAAGCCTAGAGTCCTAGATTGGAGGAGAGAGCCTAAAGGAGATGGGGATAATAAGAGAGGATGATTACTGGCGGCGCACAAGGGGGGTGCACGATTTGCGCGGTCTTCTAAGAAGGCGGGGGAGCTTCTAAGATAGCGGAAGGGTTCTGAGAAGCCCTCCCAGCTGCTAAGAAGCCGCCGGGCCATGCTAAGAAACCACCCGCCTTCTGAGAAACACCCAAACCAAATTATGCGCCCCCCGTGCGCGCCGTCAAGATGAGAACGATGACGATAAGAGCGAGCGAGGGCACGACCACCAGTGCGGACAAGCGTCTGGGTGTAAATAAGACCTCTTGAAACAGGCCTTGGCTCCTGATAGCGGCATATGGCCGACTCCAGAAACCTGAACTCCAAAACAATGACATCTCTTGGGAGGGGCGATGTTTTACTTTCGCCCGCCTTCCGTCGATGAAGAAATTATGCAAACCCTCTCGATCGTCGAAACCGAGGCCCTGCCCACAGTCAGTAGACACAAACGATAAGACATCCTGCTACGAGATATCGTGAGGACATGCTTCGTCGATCCTCGAGGGTCTCAATTCGCCCCAAAGCTTCTGCGGGTCCCCGGGGCCATCGGGGATAGGCTATTTTTAGTAGGGCATCTGCTGGCCGACCGATGCCTTACCTGATGTGCCTGTTGTACTGTGCCGCGCCCGACAAACAACAAACGAGCGACGAAAAGAAACGGGTTTACGCGAGAAGACATCGCGATCTTACGCCGCGGCTCACGCTTGGCACCGCGCATGGAGAAGAGAGCGCTTACGCGCGACCTTACCTACGCGGGAAGCTTACGAGCGAATGTCCGCGCAGCCGACCCCATGCTCTTCCGTCGTCTACCCGCTCTGCTAGAAAGCCGCCGCCTCCCTCGCGCTACCTCCTCTTGGCATGGAGGAAGGGGGTCCTGAAGCAACCGGGACCCTGGACCCCAGGGCTCTCTCCCATGACTAGATCTTTCATCCTGAACAACTTTCTGACGGTCCCAGGGACCGCGGGGGGGCCACGGTGCCCACCCCTTTTTGGCCGAAGAAAGAACCAAAGCACAAACACAAACTTCCGGAGTTCCGCGCGGATCCTCCATCGCTCCTCAAGTGTCAAAGAAGAAGGCGAGGAAGACGAACACGACGACGACGACGACGACGACGACGGGCTGGCTGTGCCTGACCTTCGCCGTCCGGTCCACCGAGGCGGTAACCGCCTGCCGCCCCATCCCCCCCCTTTTCCTCCTCCTCCTCCTCCTCCTCCTCCTCCTTCTCCCTCTCCTCCTCCTCCTGCTATTGCTCCTCCTCCTCCTCCTCCTCCTCCAACGACCCTCCTCTCCTCCTCCTCCTCCTCCTCCTCCCCACTCCTCCTCCTCCTCCTCCAACGACCCTCCTCCTCCTCCTCCTCCTCCTCCGCTCCATCCATCCTGTACCCCTCCTGTACCCCTCCTCCTCCGCCGCCTCTTCTTCCACCTCCTCCTCCTTCTCCTCCTCCCACTGCTGCGCCTCCTCCTCCTCCTCGTCCTTTTCCCTCTCCTCCTCCTCCTGCTCCACCTCCTCCTCCTGCTCCTCCTCCTCCTCCTCCCACTACTCCTCTTCTCTCCCTCCATCCCTCCTGTACTCCTCCTCCTCCGCCGCCTCTTCCTCCACCTCCTCCTCCTCCTCCTCCTCCTCCTCCCTCCTCCTCCTCCCCTCCCCCTCCTCCTCCTCCTCCTCCTCGCCGCCTCTTCCTCCACCTCCTCCTCCTTCTCCTCCTCCGCTCCATCCCTCCTGTACCCCTCCTCCTTCGCCGACTCTTCCACCTCCTCCTCCTCCTCCTCCTCTTCCTTTTCCTCCCTTCCCTCCTCCTGCTACGCCTCCTCCTCCTCCTCCTCCTCCTCCTCCACCTCTCCTCCTCCCTCTCCTCCTCCTCCTCCTCCCCCATCTCACCCTCTCCCTCCCCCTCTAATTCCACCTCCCCTCCTTGTCTCCTCCCCCCCCTCCTCCTCCTTCGCCTCGTCCTCCTCACCCTTCCATTTCTCCTCCTCCTCCTCCTCCTCCTTCGCCTCCTCCTCCTCCTCTTCATCCTCCTCCTCCCTTTCTTTTGGCAGCAACGGCACGGCCCCTACGACAGCTCTGCGAACACAAGCCCAGAGGCGCAACTGGAGAAGCACTGAAACTGTAATGAAAGCAATGGGATGAATTCGCCTATGTCGACGGACATTGCTCCTTCTCCTCCTCCTCCTCCTCCTTCTACTCCTCCATCTCCTCCGTCTCCCCCTCCCCTCCCCCTCCCTCTCTCTATGTTCCATCGTTGTTCCTGGTCAGTATCTCCTCACTGCGGCACCCTCAGACGTGTCAGTTGGGCGAGCCAGGCGTTTGGCCTCAGACTTCCTCACCATCTGTGACCCCGAATCTTATAATTAGAGCAACAGCTGCAAGGATGCAGGGCGGATGGTTTTCAAAATGTGGCTTTCGCCGTAGGGCCGCGCATGTTCATACTAGAAATTTACGACAGCTTCAAGGATGGAGGGCGGCTTCTCATTGACATGTGGTTCTCGCCATAGCGCCGCGCGCACTCGCCGTAAAAGTTTGCAGCAATGTCAAACATGTAGAGGGCGGGTGTTGTCTGCTTGGTATTGAATGTGGCTGTCGGACGAGCGCCGCGCGCATACATTTGAATATACAATTCGCAACAACTTCGAGGATTGAGGCCGGCTCCATTGCAACATGTGACTCTCGCCTTTTGCCGCGCGCATTCGTCAGAAACGTTTGCGACAATCTCAAACATTCGTAAGGTTTTGAGTCCTGAGAGCGGTGTTCTCGCATGATTTCGGATTGCCCGGGTGCCGCCACATTAATTCGCGACTTGAAGTCCCAAGGATAGTGTTTTGGCAATGTTGGAGATTCTCTGTCGGTTACCTGCCAATGGGGCACCACCCGCAATGCACATAAATCCCTGTAGCGACCTATGAAAAAGAAGACTTCGAGGGACCGTGTAGTTTCACATCGTTGGAGCGTCTTGGACTTACACTGGTCCTCCTCCTCCTCCTCCTCCTCCTCCTTCCTCTCCTCCTCCTCCTCCTCCTCCTCGTCCTCTTCCTCTTCCTCCTTCTCCTCCTCCTCCTCCTCCTCCTTCCCCCTCCTCCTCCTCCTCCTGCTCCCCCTCCTCCTCCCTCTCCTTCCCCTCTCCTCCTCCTGTTCCCCCTCCTCCTCCACCTCCTCCTCTTTCTCCTCCTGATCCTCCTCCTCTTCCCCCCCCTCTCCCCCTCCCCCGCCCTGTTCCTCCTCCTCCTGCTCCTCCTCCTCCTCCTCATATTCCCTCGCTTGGCCGAGGCCAGAGGATCGAGGTTTGAGGCTCCTGACTCGAACTTCGCTGCTCTAGGTTTTCCTGTGTTTTTACATCGTTGGAATTCCCTTGGTATACATTGCTCGGGCTTATTTGGCACTCTCGTCTTCACGTATGGATTCTCCTGACAGGTGTTCAAAGGAAAAGAAGGAAAAATAGGAGGAGGACAGAGGAGGAGGAGGAAAGAAAGAAGAAACGCCTAGTCAACGCCGTCGTAGTCGCCGGCGTCTCTCTCGGCTTCGTCTTTCACATGGATTCACTGACACTAAGAGATTGAACATGACAATGTCTTTACCGAAGCATGCCATCACTATGAGATGCACATCTGGGGATCTTCGCGTCGAGTAATTGTTCAAAATGCTGCTCTCGCGGAGGCGCTGGCTTCACTTTCGGGCCACCGCTCGTTCCGAATCGTGCTCCCGCTGCAACGCTGGCCTCATTTCCGCGCTTCCGCTCGTTTCCAATCGTGCTCCCGCTGCGGCGCTGGCGTCATGATTTCCAGCGCCATGTCACGGCATGGTTTTCGGTCCTTCCAAATAGGCTCCAAAATCTAAAAAATGCGCCCCCCCCCTGAAAAAAACATCGGAAATGATTCCGCATTCGGCGTCGATTCGTTGACTTTTGGGTCGCAATAGCCCCCCCACTTTGACGCGTCGCCACGCCATGCTATGTCAGGCCCCGCATCCTCCGAATCGTGCTCCCGCTGCAGCGCTGGCCTCATTTGCTTCCGCTCGTTCCGAATCGTGCTCCCGCTGCAGCGCTGGCGTCATTTTTTCCAGTGCCATGCCACGGCATGGCTTCGGTCCGTCCGAATAAGTTCCAAAATGTAGAAACAAAACATCGCGAAGAAACCATCGGAAGTGATCACACATTCGGCGTCGATTCGTTGATTTTTGGGGCCGCAGAAGCCCCCCCCACTTTGGGGCGTCGCCACGCCATGCTACGTCATGATACGCGTTGATCTTCAACACCATGCTATGCCATGTAATGCTATGCCATGCTGCGACATCCGATTGTGCGAATATAAAAGATATCTACGCCATGGTAAGGGATGGGTGGGAGGGGTAGAACGTCAGATATGACGCGAGCGCACCGAGCTTGTCCCCCTCCCCCTCCTCCTCCTCCTCCTCCTCCGCCTCCTCCTCGTCCTCCTCCTCCTCCGCCTCCCTCTCCTGCATATGGTAATGGTTAGTGGTGGTGAAAAAGCCAGCCCATCAACGGCAAGGGTCAGCCGAAGCGGCAAGTAGAACCACGGCGTGCGCGAACTTTGGGAGGTGGCGTCTGGCGGTAGGCGGCGGTACGCGTGAGGGTGGGGTGACGGCCTCTCCGTCCGTGCCTGCGCGCGCACCGGTCAGTGGGCCCTCCGTTCGGAATGCAGGTTTTCGTTCGAACGCGCCGATTTCGGTTGGCTTTCCCTGAGGCCCCTCACGAAGCCTCCTTCCCGGGAGCTTCCTGGGCGCAGTGGTTGAAGAAAAGGGGCGCCCCGGCCGTCCCGGCCCCTGCCAGGACGGCCAGCGGCGCACCCCCCTCACCGCCCCCCCTCTCCCCCCCGAATCTCGGTGCCCACACGTCCCCTCCACCACGACGGGGGGGAGGTGTAGGTGAGAGGGGGGGAGGGGGAACACTGGAATCCTAAACTCCAGAGTTTAGGGAATCCCCTCTTCCGATTCCACTGGGACTTGGAGGGAAGAACCCCTAAACTTCGGAGAGTTTCAGGTTTGAAACTCTGGGTGGCCCCTCAGGAGGCTCTTAGTGGCCCCTTGGGAAGGGGGGGGTGTAGGTCGGTGGGGCGGGGAGCGGGCGGGCAAGGTGCAGGGAGAGTGGGCGGCCAAGAGAGGGAATGGCAAGTTGAGTGAAGCGGCCCAGTGTGGGGCACCCACCCATCCCAAGGTATGCCCCCCGTGGGGAAGCCTTCCCATGACAGAAACCATGCAGTACCGCAGGTTGGCCCTTCGTGTCGCGCGCCTCCGAGGCCCCAGGCCCGGAGAGGGGCCAGGAGCCAGGACTAAGGCTGCCACCAGGGAGGCGCGCGATGGGGGCTCCAGCAGCTGGCATGCTGATTCCGGCGCGCTGCAGCATCGTGGCCCTCAGCTGATCCTCGCAGCCCACGGCGAGATGATTGGGAGTCTTGTGTGACCGCGGCCATGGTGCAAATGATGTGGCAAAATTTGGAGACCCGTCTGACCGCAACTCCACATGTGGCTCGTCTGATGTGTCGGGTAATGCCAGATCCGTGTGGGTGAGGAAGCCGCGGCGGGCTTTGGAGCCCTGTCTGACCGCGGACGCACATGCACAACGTGGCCGCGCGGAGGTGGACGAGGAGGATGGTAGGAGCCAGGGAGGGGAGACCAGTAGCCGCTGCTGCTAAAGATGAGGTAGAGAGAAAGAGTGAGAGAGAGAGAGAGCAGTTGAGGTGAATGTAGTGGTGGTCGCGCCGCAACCTGTTGCGGTCAATCGTGAGCCGCCGCTGTGGATACTGGAGTAGGGAGGCTAGCCGACGCTGGTGTTGTGGCAGCTGCCTCTGCCTGTTAGTCAAAGAGGAAATAGTGTGCGGACGGTAGAGGGCTCGCGCCAGCAGCTGCTGCAAGGCGGCAGTGAGTGCGGCGATTTGGGTCGCGTGTCGTGCAGAGGTCAGAATGAATGGAGCGGGGACAGCTGGGCGCTCTGCCTGCCGGTCGTGGCCAGAGTAGGATGGGGAGAGTCGTGTGACGCAGAAGGCAAGCACCCTCGTGGCCAAGTTCGGTCGCAGGCGCGGGAGGGTGTCGTTCGCCATCTTGCCTGGGGAGAGATTGTGAGGAATAGTGCATGCAGTGGCACTCCGGTGAGGCTCGACCATACCACGGGCCTGCTCTGCCACATCGTGGATTGGGTTGGAATGGGCGACGTACCCCTGGTGGCGGGGTGCCAGCCGTGGTTGCTGCTTCACGTTGTGGGCGTGTCTGCCAAACTGGCAGCTCCCGTGTGCGGCGTAGGTCGGTGGCGTGCATGCGTCGTGCTGGTGCTGGATAGCGTATCCGCCATGGTGGTACCGATCTGGTAATCATAGCCGGGGTAGAACTCTTCCTCGTTCTTGTCGTCGCCTGCGCTCATGTCGGCGACGAGAGTGACGTAATGGTGGCCTGGTGTCGTTGATAGAGTACTCGAGGTTCGGGTCGTTGGTGATCACTATCTGGGTGATCGGGCCATTGGGCCACAAGGCGTCCGGGCTGGTGTACGTGAAGAGTCCCTCCCGTATGTAGGTGCAGTATGCTGTCTGGTGGTGTGCCTCCCAAGTGCCTGCGGTCGGAGGAGCGTGCGAGGCCTCGCATGAATGCCATCATTGTGGCTTGGCGTGTGGGGTGGGTCTGCATGTCTGCTGTAGGGTTAGGGGCTCGTGCTGGCTTGCGCGGTTGTTTGGGATAGCGTGGTAAGGGCACTTTTTTTCTCCTCCTCCTCCTCCTCCTCCTCCTCCTCCTCTTCTCCCGTCGCCTGCTGCCCGTCTGGCGAGAAGGCGGCGGACATGACGGGTAGCTGGTGGCCCTGCAGGGTGCGGAGGCACTCTCCGGACTCGGCTGCCCATACCTTCGCCGCGCAGCAGTGGCCAGAGCAAGCGCCGCGCAGGGGGTGAGAGAGGCCCTCCCGCCACGCATGCGCCATCCGCTCTCGAAAGGGGAAGGGAGCGATTAGCAGGCAACTCCTGTGGGGTCTTCGTGGGTACGGTTGAAGGCTATTCGCCCAGATGAGGAGCCCACTGAGCCGGATTCGCCCAGATGCTGCTCAAGACCGAGCTGGATTGAGCGGAGTTCTTTACAACAAAACACGGATGTGCCAGCAGCGATGCTGACTACCCAGGAATTGCATCCTACGGTAGCTAGCCCTGCTGCGAGGCTGCTGGGCAAGGCCGCGCACAGCGCGGCGCGCTGCGCAGCTCGCGTAGGGCAAGCGCACTACGCTGCACGCACGGCAGTCAGCTGGCCCGATCAGAAGGAAAGCCTCGCGAGCAACCACCAGAAGCATCAGAGGGCGTACTGTCTCAACACAGCAGCGATTCTGGCCGCAAGTGCCATGCAGAGGGCCGTGGTCGCCGAGCCAGGACAAACGCAAGGCGCCGCGGGCAGCGGGCTCGGCAGCTGCAGCCAGGGGCTCAGCGGCCCGCACAGCGCCACGCCTGCGCGAGCCGCAGCAGTTGCCGTGCGGCCATGCACTCTTACTAAGCGTGTCGCGGCGGCGACCCCGGCGACACGCTGGTAGGCTCCGCTCCGCGGGGCGGGAGGCCTGGAAAAGCTCGGGGCGTTGACACTCGGGGACCTGGAAGTGGTCAGCGTGTCGCGCCGAGGCGTGGTGGGCCAAAACCGGCGGCGCGACACGCTAAGCAAAACAAATGCCCGGCCTTCGGTCCATCAGCACCTGCGCTACCGCTGGTGTGGGGAAACCAACAGGTACCGATACGGCTACTCCCCGGATCTCTTCTGGGGTGCGTTCTGACCAGAGTTTCGAGGCGAATTCAGCGGTGGCGACGAGGGAAAACGAGGCAAGGGTAGCGGTATGGGTACCGCTTCCTCCCCTGAGCTCGTGGGCGCGAAGGTGCAGCGTGCCCACGCTGACGGGCCATCTCGCCATCACCACTACGAGGCGCGAGGCCGCTGGATCCGTGGCAGCAAGGTCAGCACAGTACTCGCCAAGCTGTCCCGGGACCGCACCGCTGCGAACAACTGTATATCGGGTGCTCGAGGTCGGCCGTGGTGGCGCGCCATCGTACTGACCTCCTGCCTCTTCCTCCTCCCCCTCTCCTCCGCGCCAGCCTGGTCTTGGCCTTCAGGGCGGCCTTCCTGGCCATGATCTACGATCTTTTGGGCGCCCGAAATATCCGGGGTACCTCGGGCCCGGGGTAACTCGGGTTCGGATTCCCGAGCAACGAAATCCGAGCTAGCCCTGACCCGAGCCACCCCCGATGATTCGGGGCCCTGGAATCTGATCTGTGCTCTCTACTTCCTCCTGCTGGCACTGCCACCCTGGCCCCTGCGCCAACGCGCCAGGGCTGCAGAACTGCCGCGCCAGGCGCCCTCGGCACCGGCACCGCCACCAGCGGCCGCGCCTCTCTGCATATGCCCTGCGGGCTCGGGCGGGAGCGGCGACCCCGCCCCCCGGGCGCGGAGCGGACGAAGCGGCCACACGCCAAACGCGCGTGGGCGAGACAGTGCGGCGAGCGTGCTGGCGACGCCAAACGCGTCATCCGGCGGACAGGCGACGACGCGCCACATGCGCGACAAGACAGCGACGACGCACCAACTGCGCGACGGGAGGACGAGGGGAGGAGGAGGAAGATGACGACGGAAGGCGTCGGTAAACGGCTGCGCTGTGGCCGACGCCTGAGCACTGCGTGGACGCCACGTGCGCCCACGCAAGCGAGGTGAGGCCCCGGCATGACGCATCACAGCCCATCGCCCTGCAAAAATCGGAGACGTGCATCTGAAGTTGACAGTGTCCGACGGACCGACCGACCGAGGAGGATGTAGAGGAGGAAGAGGAGGAGGAATAGGAGGAGGAGGAGGAACAGATTCTGTGGAGGCAGACTGGACTGGACTGCCACCTGGAGTGCCGAAGTCGTCTGAAGGGTCAAGACTGTTGCTGAAATCACTCGCACTCTCTCACTCTCTCTCTCTCTCTCTCTCTGGGACGGGGTACGGACTCTCGCCTCGAAAGCGGCGTACGGACCCAGGACATTGCCCCGGACTCGAAAGCCCACGGCACTGCGAGCCTGCACAGGGAACGAGCCTGGTGGGCGGGCCGCCAGGACTGGGGCGGCGCCTGCAGAGCCGTCGCGGCTCCAGCTCCGCCCGCGCGGACCTCGACGCACGGGGGTAGCCCACGGATGGCACTCGCAAACCGCCTGCCTCGAGTTCCCATCCCGAGTCCTTCTTTGACGGTCCTGCCTAGCGAGGGCCCTCGGAAGGTGAGCGTCGCAACAAAAACCTCCGCCATCGTTTCGCCACGTCTCGAGGGGGTATCTAAGGGCACCTGATATGGGGTCCGAGCAGGTGGGACTGGAGGATCCCGCCGCATCGCCGACGCATCGGCGATGCATCGGCGACGTCGGCGGTGCATCGGCGACACCAGCGCGGAGAGAATAGGGCTCCACGTCGAGCCGCAACGGCGATGCATCGGCGATGCGGCGCGATCCTCCGACCCCATCCTTTGGAGGCTGCAGGCGCCCCTGGCCCAAAGGTGCCCCCAGCTGTCCGCTTCCGTTGGGGGCCCCCTGGGGCCCCGTGTGCCCCGTGATAGGGGCTCCCTGGAGGCCGGGGGCGCCTCCCCAGAACTCCGGGGGGCACCTCGGGCCAGGGGCACGCCTGGCAGTACCCGACCTCTAGTCGGAACGCACCCGGGAGGCCTAGAGTCCCGGAGTGAAGGGGGGAGCGAACGTGAGATGGGAATGAGGAGGGAGGGCCAGGAGGACGATTGCTGGCGGCGCACAGTGGGTTTGCGCGAGTGGGGAGGCCCAGAAGCAGAGAGCGGCGCGGGCAAGAAGGGGGAGCAGGACGGCTCGGGAACCTTCGCCGTGCCGTCGTCGGAGGCCGTCAGCGCCTGCAGCCCGCTTGGTGAGAAGGCCGCGGAGTTCACCTCGCTCTGGTGGCCCCGCAGCGTGCGCAGGCACTCCCCTCGGTGGTTCAAGGATGGGGTCCTGAGGGATGGGGACCTAGGGAAAGGAGGGGGCCCAAGGGAGGATTTGCATTGTTTGAAGCACCTCGTCCTTGTGGCGGCGCGCACAGAAGGGGGTTAGGGGGAGGGGGGAGGCTTCTTAGAACGAGGCTGCTTCTTAGATGGTACCGGCCTTACATCCACAGAGAGGGCCCGCGCCTTCTAAGAAGCAGTGGTGCTTGAAAGAAAGCCTTCCTTCCTCACCCTAACCCCATGTCTGCGCGTGGCCGAATGGGACCTCGTCACTCAGGACCCCATCTTTGAACCACCGATCCCCAGAGCCCACCGCCCAGATCCGCGCTGTTTCGTCCCACGAAGCTCGGGGGGACGTAGAGGCAAGGGCAGCCCGCATTGCCTCGGGAAATCGGATCGGCTCGGAACGCGCACCAGACTGGACCGCATCGGCTCTGAGTCGGCATCGAATCGGATGGGCGCCGCCAAGATGCATGTCGGCACCATGCAGGCATCGGGCCGAATCGCATTGCCCGAAAATTGGAATCCCACCAGCCCTCTGGGCGTCGGTGGTTTAGAGCGTTTCCTCTTCCCCCCCTTCGTCTTCCCCTTCGAGGAGGGGTTGATCAATATTCCCTATTAATATACCCCCCCTCCCCCAAGCGACTGTGAGCCAACCCGAGTCAATGAGGGTCCCCCCCCCGCCATCCCTTGTAAACAAAACACTACAAAACACACTTTGCCTCCAAATTCGGAGCATGCGCAGCGAACCCGATGCGGCCTCCCCCACCATCCCTGTCAAAAACACTACAGAGTACACTTGGCGGCGGCGGCGGCTGCGGCGGCTGCGGCGGGGGCAGCGGCTGCGGCGGCTGCGGCTGTGGTGGCGGCGGTGGCGGCGGCGGCGTCCCTCCGCCAGGGGCCGTCCCGAGCGATTTCCCCCCTAACCCCCCACCTCTGGCCCTGCGGTTGATGAACAAAATCCTGCACCACCCGCGCGACCGGGGTGCCAGCGCAAACCTCAACGCGCCCCGGGGCTTCGACCACGCGTAGAGGGGGGCAGGGGGAGGGGGATGCCTTTTTAGAAGCACTCCTTCTTCTTAGAGGGCGCGGGCCTTGTGCATAGGTGTAGGGCCGGCGCCTCCTAAGAAGCAGCCTTCTTCTAAAAAGCCTTCCCCCCTCGCCCCACTACCTTGTGCGCGCCGCCAAGTGCTCACGATTTGGTTGGCGTCGCGCCAGTGGGGCGCAGGCATTTTGTCCAGTCGCAGATCGACGCATCGCGGCGCACCCGGCCAATATTCCATTGGGGGTGCGCAGGGCGCTCGCAGAAATCAGCATAATCTGTGCAGGATGTTACCCATCAAACGTGCCCCACCTCTACAGTGGGAACCCATGCCAAGAAACACCCTGTTTGTCTCCAGGGTGCCCTGGGTTTCTTAGGTATCGATGGTTGTGCGATGGAAAGCGTGACGTCCCCATACTAAAGATCAATGGACGTCCTGGGGCCTCAGGGTTGGGTTTCTTGTGGAAGGTTTCATGTGATCGAGCTCCTACTGTACACTGTCCATTTCGTCCCAAACGATCTCATTCGATGTCTGCTCTGGCCAGGTTGCTTCGATCCGATATTCTAGGTGCTTCGCGTATCCCCACCAGCGGACGGCTGTCGACAGTGACGGCTGGGTTCGCAAATTCGCTCCGTACCGCATCCCGGACGCTACGTCCGCTCCCTGGCCTTTGCCTTGGAGCCGCGAGCCAAAAAAATATCCCCACCAGCTGCGTCCCCACCTGTTGGGATGTCTGGATCGGTCTCCTGCCAACGCAGCTTGCGTTTTAATGAGGGTCATTTTGTCCCTTGCACGTGCATTCGCCTCAGTGGCCAATTTACATCGTCACGCGCCCCGGACGCTGTCTTTGCTCCCTGTCATCCGCCTTGGAGCCGCGAACCAAAAAAATATCCCCACCAGCCTATCGAGAAACGACGCCCAGGCGAATAGAGGGCCGTCCTGAGGGACTCTTGGGCGTCCTGGGTGCCTCGGGGAGGCCTCTTGGGGCCGTTTGGGGTCCTCTTGGGGGCCTCGTGGGGGCCTCTTGGGGGCCTCTTGGGGCCATGTTGGGACCTCTTGGGACCTCCTGGGCGCTTCTTGGGGCCATCTTGGAGGAGATCGATCAAACAAGAGGGGAGCTTCAATTAGGGTCCCCCCCCATCAGGAGGCCAAAATGGGGCCAAAACGTTAGTAAAACCAATGAGTTTGGTTTCCTCCCCGAGGCCGTTGTGGACGCCCTGCCAACTCGCGAACCCCCCCGTCCAAGTCCAGAGGAGGGGGTATGGGGGAGGGGTGAAGTTACCCCCTCCCCGCCGGCAAGCCGTCTCGTTCACTCCCACCCGCCCTCCCAACACATACGTAGCACCCGAGTCTGGCCCGAACCTCAGCATATTCAGCAGTCGTCTTGGGATGGGCAGCTAGTGGGGGCCAACCCGCCGCCGCCGCCGCCGCCGCCGCCGCCGCCCGCCGCCGCCGCCGCCTCCGCCTGTCGCCGCCTGTCGCCGCCTGTCGCCGCCGCCGCCGCCGCCGCCGCCGCCGCCGCCGCCGCCGCCGCCGCCGCGCCGCCGCCGCCGCCGCCGCCGCCCCCCGCCCAAACCGCCGCCGCGCCGCGCCGCCGCCGCCGCCACCGCACCGCCGCCGCCCCCGCCGCCGCCGCCGCCGCCGCCGCCGCCGCCGCCGCCGCAACCGCCGCAGCCGCCGCAGCCGCCGCAGCCGCCGCAGCCGCCGCAGCCGCCGCGCCGCCGCCGCCAAGTGTACTCTGTATTGTTTTGACAGGGATGGTGGGGGGGGGCCGCATCGGGTTGGCTGCGCATGTTCCGAATTTGGAGGCAGAGTGTGTTTTGTATTGTTTTTTACAAGGGATGGTGGGGGGGGGTCGGCATGGACCCTGGTTGGCCCCCAGTCGCCTGGGGGAGGGGGTGTTTATTAATAGGGAACAGTGATCAAGACTCCCTCCCCGCCCGCAAGCCGTCTCGCTCACTCCTAACCGCCCCCCAACACATACGTAGCACCCGAGCCTGACCCGAGCCGCAACATATGCAGCAGTCATCTTTGGATGGCCAGCTACTGGGGGCCAATCCGCCGCCGCCGCCGCCTCCGCCGCCGCCGCCGCCGCCGCAGCCGCCGCGCCGCCGTCGCCGCCGCCGTTGTCCGCCGCCGCCGCCGCCGCCGCCCCCGCCGCTAAATCGCCGCCGCCGCAGCCGCTGCCGCCGCAGCCGCTGCCGCCACCGCAGCCGCCGCCACCGCCCTGGGAGCGCCTGGGAGCGCCTGGGAGCGCTTGCGAGCGCCTGGGAGCACTTGGGAGCGCCTGGGGGCGCTTGAGAGCGCTTGGGAGCCCTCTGGGAGCGCTTGGGAGCGCCTGGGAGCGCTTGGGAACGCCTGGGAGCGCCTGGGAGCGCCTGGGAGCACCTGGGAACGCTTGGGAGAGCCTGGGAGCGCTTGGGAGCGCGCCTGGGAGCGCCCGGGAGCGCCTGAGAGCGCCTGGGAGCATCAGGCCAGGCTGGGCTCGCTCGAGGGATCTCTCAACAACGTGCGATGTCTTGATCCATTCAATGCGCAGGCCCCTAGACGTCTCGACCCATTCCCCAGGACCGGCTTTTCCATCCCGAGCAACTGTTTCGAGAGAGGACGGACGAGGAGGACGGGGAGGAGCAGGAGGAGGACTGTCCGTCGTGGCTCATTTTCACGACGCGAGCATGTCTGGGCGAACTCCACCCTGATAGAAAGCAAATCACGGAAGCTTTGGGTCGTCCCCATGGCGCCCAGTAGCGTGCCCACGCGCGCGCGCAACGTGCACGTGATGCATCTCCCTTGCATGGCGCTGTTGGGGTCGCCTTGAGCGCTATTCGGGGCTATTGAGCGCTGCTTGGCGCTATTGGGCGCCATTCGCCGAAGTACATTCCATCCAAGACGAGCGAACAACTTCCGTGATGCACGATCTCAACCTTGGGCGAGCCCCCCTCGACGTCCCCTCGAGAGGCGGTCAACGCCCGCTGCCCGTCAGGCGAGAAGCCGGCTGCGAGCACGCGGCCCTCGTGGCCGCGGAGCGTGCGCAGGCACTCCCCCAGGCACGCGTCCCAGATCTTCTCGGAGGAGAACCGGGGCTGAGAGAGAGAGGCGGGCCTCCTCGATCGCCAGTCCCTCCCCCGACCTGCTCGCGCCGGGAGAGGGCCACGACGGAAGGTCTTTGGCCGTCTTCGGCCCCTGCGAGCCCTCGCTGGGGTCTGGGACCATCAACACTCGACCCGGGACGAAAAACCGAGGCCGGGTCGTGGGCCGGGACATCCAGGGGGGTCCACTAACTATAGGGCCGACGTGGGACTCTGGCCGCCCTCCCCTGATGCTTCCCATCTCCTTTTGGGAGGCAGCTCCTGGAAGGGCTCGTCGGCCTGGAGGCCACCCAGAACCGGAGAACACGCCTGGCGAAAACGCCCGAAACCCTCACTCGAGGCGAAGACCTGACACTGGCATGGTGGTCGTTGCCCCTGACACTGGCATGGTGGCCGTTGCCCGACCGAAACGCCCGAAACCCTCCACTCGAGGCGAAGGCCTGACACTGGCATGGTGGCCGTGCGATCTTGAGCTCCGACAGGATGGACCCCAGGAGGGCCGGGGACCGACTCGGAGGGAGCGGCTCTGGGCCAGGCGGGACGGGGCCGGGCCCGGGGCCTCTCCTGGAGTGCATTCTGACCAGAGTTTCGAGGCGAACCCAGCGGTGGCGACGCGGGCCGCCCAGGAGGCCCCCAGACAGGGAAAACGAGGGAAGGGTAGACCGAATGTTCGGCTTCTCCTGAGATCCTGGCGTTGCATTTTTTCACAACGAGCGCTTCCGCCCCGTTTCGGGCCCCGGGACCCTCACAGATCGATCCGGATCGAAACATGACGCGGGGCTCCAGTCGGGATTTTTGCAATGCTGCAACTTTGTCGCAACGTCGGCTCTCAGGGCCTCCTCTGGAGCCCCGACAGGGTGCACCCCAGGAGGGCCCAGGGACCGACTCGGAGAGTCGGGAGCGGCTAAGAGGGGGGCGTCCAAGAGGGGGGGGGGGGGGGCAAATCATGGCCGGCGGCATGTGCGCGGCCCAAGCGGGGGCCAGGGACGTAATGAAACAAGAAGAGTGGCCATGAAACCTGGGGAGACATCATGGCCCCCGCCATGATATCCACCCTCGTCATCACCCCCCTCTGCGGCGGCCCTCCCGCCGGCGGCCCAGCAGACCGCACCGGCGCGCGGTCTTCGGGCCGTCCAGGGCTTCGTGGCGACGAGGCCCCGCCCCTGGTCAGGTCAGGCCAGGCCTGGCACCAGACGGTGCGTGAGCCGAGCAGAAGCGGAGAACTCTCGGCTGCCTTCCGCATCCGCCCCGGCTTCTGACCACCAGCTCCCGCTCGCGCGCTGCACCGCCCCCTGGGCGGAAGTGCTCCGCGAGACGCGCGTGCGAGCCAGAGAGACGTCCATGCCATGGCGCATTGCTGGCTGCCCCCCGCGCCTGCCGAGGTCGGCCTCGCCTCCGCGGAGCGGTCGGCCGGCGCGGCTGCAGGGTGCCCGGTGCAAACACCGAGGCCTTGACCCCCGAAGGCCAGGGCAGGGGACCAGACAGCTCGCCATCGCTCGGACGCCCATTCCCCGTGCGCTGTTCGGCTTCGTGCGTGCTCTTTTCTCTCGATTCGCAGCCATCCAGGGCCTCGTGGCGACGAGGAGGCCCCGCCTCCCGAAGGCCAAAGCAGGGGACCAGACAACTCGCCATCGCTCGGACGTCCATTCCCCGTGCGTTGTTCTGATTCGGGTGTGTTTGTTCCTTTTCCTTAGCAAGATGATCCAGGACGCTCCTCGATGGCCCTCGCCGAGGCACACACACACACACACACACACGTCCGAGGGATGTCAAGGGGCGCCTAACTTCGCGCTCTCGCGCCGCCCCCCAAGGGAGAAGAGGAGGACGAGGAAGAATCGGAGCCGAACCGCGGAGCGCGAAGTGCGAATAACTTCGTGCCCTCGAGGGCGCCCTTGTGAAACCTCTGAGGTCCGCGCAGACTTCTCGGATCGGCGCTGCACCCGCCCCGCCCCGCCTGGCGCGCGGAGCGCGACAGGGGCCGCGCTGGAGGCACCGCCAGGGGCCCCAGCGCCGAGCCAAGAAATCCGTGCGGACCTTTGAGATTTTGATGTGCGTGTCATTGTTTGCTCCCCCCCACAGGGAGCGCAGACTGCAGACCTCCGACGACTGGGACTTTTGGACTCTTGGGCCCGCGGACCTCTCGACCCGTTTCCCGAGACTGGCTCTCAACCCCGGGGCGCAGCCAGGCCAGGGGCGGCGCCAGGGTGTTGAGACCGCCTCAGACTACTCGGGCGGCCCGCTGAGACCCGCCAGGCCTGCCTGTGGAGGCTGTCCGTGCGCAACCCGAAGCCTTTCGGCTCATGGGCAAAAGCTTGCACCACCCGACCAGGGGCGCCGGCGCAAACTTCGACGCGCCCCCCTGGCCCCGATTCAATGATGGCTGGCATCGCCGGCGAGGCGCAGGATCTCGGCCAGTCGACAAGCCCACGCATCGCGGCGTAGCCCGCCAGTATCGAATTGGGGGTGCGGGAAGTGTTCACAAGAAGCAACATGAAAGATATAGAATTGTGTCCATTACCATCGATCGTACGGTCGGGCTGCTGAAATAAGGACCGCTAAGTAAGGAACGAAGCCCGGAACGAAGCCCCAGTCTGGAACCAATAGAGCCTGGGTGCCCGAGGAGGGCTACAGGGACTACCACGCAATGACCTGAGGCACAGCGAACCCCTCCCGAACCCCTTAAGCGGTCCGTGCTTCGGCTTCCCTTGGGCGTCGCACAGTGGGGGGGCGACAAATGGGTGAGGGGAGGAGGCGAAGGCTGAAGAAAAGGTGCCCTTCAGGGCCCCTGAAGGGGCCCTTGAGGGCCCCAAAGGGAGCCTCTGGGGTCCGAGAAGTGTAATTTGTTTCTCCCCCATGTATCGCCCTCCCATGCAGCCAACCCGTATCACAACGGCGCACGATAAGGATGCAAGGGCCTTGGAGGGACATGATGAAGCTCTTCGAGCGGGGCGCGGCCAGCGAAGGTGGACAAGGATAGACCGAGGAGGCAAGGACGCAAGGGCATCCTTGGGAAGGCTGCCAACCCTTACTGTGCGGGTTGACTGTCAAGCGGCGCCCAGGTCCCGGCTGCACTTGCCCCTCTGGGGGTGCGGCACTGCACGGTTTCCCACGGGGTCGTAGGCGACCCGAGGAGGAGGAGGAGCAGGAGGAGGAGGAGGAGGAGGAGGAGGAGGACGGGTCGCCTAAGCCCTTCGGAGAAACCCTCCAGACGCAAGGGCATCCTTGGGAAGGTTGCCCATCCTTACTGTGCGGGTTGACTGCCAAGCGGTGCCCAGGTCCTGGCTGCACGTGCCCCTCCGGGGGCGCCGGCACTCGAGGAGGGCCGCCCACGTTGCCCGGCCCTGGCCCTCCTCCGGTCTTCGCCGTCCAGTCCCACGAGGCGCTGAGCACCCGCCGGCCGTCGGGCGAGAAGGCGGCGGAGGACACGGCGCCCCGGTGGCCCCGCAGCGTGCGCAGGCAGTCCCCAGAGGCGGTGGCCCAGACCTTGGGCCGTGTCGGGGGAGGGTCACCGAGCACGTTCCCCACTGCACCAGAGCTCAGAGTCGAGAGCATGTTGCGCCAAGAAGGTCGGCTTCACTCGGAGCGTTTCTGATCCAGCTGTCCGGGTCCACAAAAACAAACATTTCGCGAAGAAGCGAGGTTTCAAAAAAACGCCGAAACGACCAAAAGCCATGATGTAATGAACCGTGAATCCCCAGCCACGGATCCAGGCCGTTTGCGAGTAGTTACTTTGCGAGCAGTGGAACGGCTTCGCGAGAGGGGGGGAAGAGGAGGAGGACAAGACAAGACAGGACAGGACAGGACCTCGGACATCGTCCCAGAGAACGGCTCTCTCTCCCTCTCTCATCGTCGTCGTCGTCGTGGTCGTGGTCGCGGTTGTGGTCGTGGTCGTGGTCGCCGTCGGAGAAGGAGGAAGAGGATGATGAGGGAGGAGGACAGGTCAAGACAGGACGCCAGAAATCGTCATGGAGACTGGCTCTCTCTCTCTCTCTGTCTCTCTCCTCTCTTCTCTTCTCCTCCCCATCCTCCTCATCCTCCTCATCCGCTCTCTCCTACGACAACGAAAAAGAACACGATCACCAAGGCGGAGCCATACAGCTCCAGGGAAGAGCCCGACGACGGCCCCGCTTCGCCAAGTGGCCGCTCCCCGCCAGTGTAACGTTGGCACGAATTGGATCGTATGGCCATACTGTCCCTCGATCATGCATTCGCCAAGGAACTCGCCATCACTCGGACGTCCAGTCCCCCTGCATTGGCCGGCTTCGTGCGTGAATCTGTTGTCGCGAGATGGCCCAAGAGGCTCACCGATGGCCCTGGCCGAGAAACGGTGCACACGTCCGAGCGATGCCAAGCGAAGGAGAAAGGGGGAAGGAGGGCGACGGGGAGGCGGAGGAGGGAGGCGTCCCGATGAGGCTGTGATCGATGTGGATTGAAGTCCGACCAGCGCCAAACAAAAGGAAGCGTCTCTGGGGAGACCAAAAGGTACCGATACCGCTACTTCCCGGACCTCTCCTGGGGTGCTTTTTGACGAGGATTTCGAGGCGGATCCAGCGGTGGCGACGAGGGTCTCCCAGGAGGCCTCCAAAGGGGAAAACGGGTGAAGGGTAGAGGTATGTATGGGTACCTTCTCCTCCTCCGAGACCAACGCCAATCGAAAGAGGCGCCCCCTGACCTTTGCCGTCCCGTCGCCCGAGGTGGTGAGCGCCTGCAGCCCGTCCGGCGAGAATGCCGCGGAGTGCACGGCGCCCTGGTGGCCCCGCAGCGTGTGCAGGCGCTCCCCGGACTCCGCCGACCAGATCTTCGCCCCGTCGCCGTAGCAAGTCACTATGCCCGAGGAAGAGAAGGCGGCTGCTCGGAGCTCTTCCTCCTCCTCCTCCTCCTCCTCCTCCTCCTCCTCCACCTCCACCTCCACCTCCACCTCCTCTTCTTCCTCCTTCTCCTCCTCCTCCTCCACCTCCTCTTCCTCCTTCTCCTCCTCCTCCGTCAGAAACATAAACTTTCGGAGCTCTGCGCCGACCTCTTGGATCCGCGCTGGACCCCCCTGGCGCGCCGGGGAGGAGGGTGCGGCGCCGATCCATGTCATCCGCGCGGACCTCAGAGAATTTGCGTTCAGTCCGAGTTGTCTTCTTCGATCTGCGGCGCGCCCTGGTGACCACGATGGTCAACTCACTGCCGCTCTGGGCTCCGATCTCACCCAACGTCGCGTTTCCGCACAACTCCGCCTTAGGGCAGAGACAGGGATGAGGATAAGGATGATGAGGGGGAAAAGGCAAAAAAGAAGTGAGGGGAGTAAGCGCAGGAGTGGAAACTAGAACCAAAAGCACGAAAAGTCGTGGAGACGTCAGACTCGGGTTCGAGGGACTCGGGTCGGCCATGACGAGACCCAATCTGAAACTTGGCGCAAACTCCCGCTGCAAAAGGCCCCACGAAAACCGGACCAACCAAAATTCGGGGCGGCGGGCGCGTCCAAGAGCGTCCGCAGAACCCGACTTCTGGCGAACTCGAGCCCTACCTCTCACCGAGGAGAGCAGGGACGAGGGACGACGACGAGGACGCAGGGAGCCGGAGCAGGGAGAGGAAGCTCGGAGGGCGGAGACAGGCTCCCGCGCAGCCCCGCCTGCCCGAAGAAGATGCGCCGCCTGCAGCCGCCCGCCCCGCCTTCGGTGGCGACTCATGGGAGCCTCCCATACCATCCTGTCGGTTCTTGCAAGTCGACGCTAAGTCGACGCTAAATCGACGCTAATCGACACCGACGCTTAATCGACGCTCATCGACGCTAGGCGACGCTACATTGGCGCTATCTCGTCGACTCCTAGACGCTGATCGACGCGAGTCGACGCTGAAGACAGACTCACGAGGGCACTCAAAAGCTTCCATGACTTGCTACCGCACCCGCCCAAATCCGGCACGGCCGCGAGCAGGTCGTCCAGCCGCCACGATGGCTCGGCCTCCAGGGCCGCGAGCTCGCGCCCACTGCACGCCGCAACGGACACGAGCATGTGTGCGGCCGCGCTCGCGGAAACGCCTGGGGACCGCCGCGCGCCTTGACGGCCAGGGCTCGGGCCCCGGCGCTCGCCAGAGACGGAGGTGATCGAGCCTTCGGCCAGGAAGAGAGAAATGCGCGCGAGAGGTTGAAAGAGAGAGAGAGAGAGAAAAACAAAAACAACAACAACAAAAGCAGCAAGACTACACAACCAGCAATACAGTAGCAATACGAACAGAAGAGAGATAGGAAAAGAGAGACATAGACATACGTATACATACACCTATACACAGTTTCTGGCTTATGGATGGAGAGAGAGCGAAGGAGAGAGAAAGAGGAAAACAGAGAGAGAACAAGAAAAAGAGAAAGAGAGACAACACACAGGTGTATATATATAAATAGAGAGAGACAGAGAGAAATATATATAGATATATATATAGAGAGAGAGAGAGAGAAAGAGAGAGAGAGAGAGAAACGACAAACATAGAGAAAACAAACCAAACAAACATATAAAGCCCAACAATCAAAAACAATTATTTTGCTTCGAGCGATCCGCACCGAAACCTGAAGCGTTTCTTTCCCGACGGCGCGCGTTCGCCTAATTGGTCGGCAACTGCAATTTCAATCGTGTTCCATGTAGTCACGCTCAAATTGTGCTCTATTATGTCCTGAGTATTTCTGGACGAGCCGGCGTGACGTCGTGACGCCTATGACATTAGATGCGTCGTCTGTGACGATGTTCTTCTTCACTTATGTTTCTCTTCTGGTTGGGCATGTTATGTTATGATCGCACTTTTTTTTTTATATATATATATATTGACATGCTATGGTATGCTATGTTATGTGACACTACGCCATTATATGAGATGGGATGCCACATTATGTAATAATATGATGCGCTCCGTGATGCTGTTGACAGCTCGGCTCAGTAGAATATATTGTAATATGCTCTGCTACTATGGTTCACTGTGCTTTGTTGTCGTCTCATGATATGTTATGTGATGCTATCTGTCATGGCATGATATGGTACGTTCTGTCATGCTGTGTTATGATATGTATATTTACGTTATGTTATAACGTATTGCGTCGTCTTCTGTTCTGTCATGTCATGATATGGTATGTTATGTGATGTTATGTTTGCTGACGGCCCGGCTCTGTATAGCATACTGTGATACGATCTGCTAATATGGTTCACTGTGCTTTGCTGTCGTCTTATGATATGCTCTGTGATGCTACCATGGCATGATATGATATGTTCTGCCATGGTGTGTTATGGCATGTTTGGTTATGTTCTGAAATGTTGTGCGCTGCCGTCTTCTGTTTTGTCATGTTCTGATATGGTATCTTATGTGATGTTCTGATTTGCCCTGTTTTGTCATGACATTGATATAGTCTGTTCTGTCCTGCTATGTCATGCTCGTGTTCTGTTCTGTCATGTTCTGTTTTGTCATGTTGTGTTCTGACGTGTTCGGCGTCGCCATGCCCTGCTACCGTGTTCTGATGTACTCTGTGATGCTGTGCCATGATTTGATCAAATCCGTCAAGGTGTGTTATGTTATGTTCGGTCATGTTCTGTTATATTGTGTTATCTCGTCTTCTGTTCTGTCATGTCCTGCTCGCCAACGGCCCGGCGTTGTATAGTATGCTATGATTGGATCTGCTAGTATGTGTCTCATGTTCTGCGATGCTGTGTCATGATATGAAATGTTCCACCAAGGTGAGACATGTTATGATCGGTGCAGATTTGTTATGTTGTGGTATGCCGTCTTCTGTTCTGCCACGTTCAGCTCTGGTATGCTCTGTGATGTTATGGTATGATATATTGTGTCATGGCACTGCTATGTTATGTTCTGCCATGGTCTGTCATGCTCGTGTTCTGTTCTGTTATGTTTGCTCTGTCGTGTTCGTCGTCGCTATGCTATGCTATGCTATAGTGTGTTGATATGCTCTGCGATGCTGTGCCATGATGTAACATGATCTGCCAAGATGTGCCATGCTACGATCGGTTACGCTATGTTATGTTGTGGTATGCCGTCTTCTGCTCTGTCATGTACTTCCCTGGTATGTTCAGTGATGGTATGTTATGATATAGTTTGTCATGTCATTGCTATGTTCTGTTCTGCCATGGCCTGTCATGCTCGTCTTATGTTCTGCCATGTTATGGTGTGGCATGTTGTGTTATGTCGTGTTCATCGTCGCTATGCTCTGCTGTCGTAAAATGATAGTTACTGTGATGTTGTGACATGATTCGGTATGTTC
>CAUYUJ010021700.1:47366-79866 GCA_963575745.1 Prorocentrum cordatum | reverse complement strand
AAAGTTGGGCCGGCGAACTGGCGAACACCTGCAGGTGTCCAGCACGCGGGACGGCGGGCTCCTGGTGGCCCTTGCCGCAGACCAACCGTGTCCAGCCGTAGAACGGAAGGAAGCAGAGACACTCTGAAGTATGTCGACGCGGATGGCCACACGCATTATCGACCAACAACAGATTCTGTTATTGCATCAGAAGCTCGGACTCAGCTGGCACGGCAAGCACTTCTCACGTCAAACATTCAGCGACGGCACGGGGGAGGAGGCATGGCAAAGGGGAGAGAGAAGGAGGAGGGGGGGAGGGGGAGCGGAGGAGGACCGTACTCCGTACTCCTCTATTGAAAAGGGGCTCACAGGCTCAGGCGAATGCACACGGGCACCTCGCCCTGGTCCCAGGCCGCCGCCGCGAGCATCCAGTCCTCGATCGGCAGCTCGCTCATGGACTGGGAGCTGCTCGAAGAGGGAAAGCAACTCGCCGTGCCGGGGGCCGACGGCTGCGAGCCAGCGCTGGCGGCGCCAGAATCTGCGGCGTGCTCGGCTGCGCCCGCGGCCTCGAAATAGTCAATACTGGGCGGCACTAGCGTGGACTGCGAGCGAATCGGCTGCGCCTGCGCCAGCGGCGCCGCCTTGGTCCAGGCATCCTCGCCGTGGCCCCGCCGCAGCTCGAGCGCCAAAGGCCACGCGGTCTTGCCAAAGCGCCCCCTGGACGGCGCCTCGGAACGCGCCAACCGCCAGTACCGGGAGCCTTCGGCGTCTCCGGCCCCGCGGCAGGCCTCCGCGATCAGGTCGCACGACTGCACGTGGCTGTCTGCGCCGCCGGCGCTGCTGGCCACATCGCCTTGCCAGAAGCGGACCAGCGTGAAGAGGGTGACGTTGTCCGGCGCGTGCCCGGCGACCACCATCTTATCCAGCCAATCCTTGACCATACCCAGGTCGCGCTGCCTCGCAAATGTGTCCACCATGCTGTTGAAGGTGATGGTGTTGGGCCGAACCCCCCAAGACAGCATGCGCCTGTACCACTTCAGCGCAGCCGCGGCGTCCCCCTTCTGCGCGCACGCGTGCAGCATGGTGTTGAAGCACACGATGTTCGGGGAGAGCCGGCGGCCCAGCATCGCCTCGAACCACTCCTCCGCCCTGCCCAAGTCGATATTCTTTGCGTTCGCGTGGATGATGGATGCGAAGCTGACGTTGTCGGCCCTGTATCCGTTCTTCTCCATTTCATGGAACCAGTACTCCGCCCGCTCGACGAGCCCGAGCTTCGCGCACGCGCTGATAACGCAGTTGTACGTCTTCTCGTCTGGGCGGAACCCAGCCTCCCCCATCTTCAGCAACCACTTCTCGGCCTTGGTAGGACTCGACGCTTTCGCGCACGAGTTGATGAGGGAGTTGAAGACGACCGCATCTGGGGAAACTCCGAACATCAGCATATCCTGAAACCAATCCTCTGCTTTGTCCATCTTGCCCGCCTTGGCGGCACAATCGATGATGGTGCTGAACGACATGACGCAGGGCTCGATGCCCGCGTTTACCATCTTCCTCATCGGCATAGAACCGGGGGGGGGGAAGCCTACCCTGGGCCCTACCCAAGGCCGTAGGGTAGCCTACCCTAGGCCCTACCCAAGGCCCTAGGGTAGCCTAGGGTAGGCCCTACCCAAGGCCCTAGGGTAGCCTAGGGTAGGCCCTACCCAAGGCCCTAGGGTAGACCTAGGGTAGGCCCTACCCAAGAGCCTACGGTAGACCCAGGGAAGGCTTAGGCATGGGCTTAGGGTAAACATTGAGGGAAGGGCTACAGGTAGGCCTACCCTAGCCCTAGGGGGAAGGCCTAGGGCCAAGCCTAGGGTAGACCTAGGGGTAAGGCCTAAGGGTAGGCCTAAGGGTAGGCCTAGGGTAGGCCTAGGGGGTAGGCCAAGGGGTAGGCCTAGGGTATGCCTAGGGGGTAGGCCTAGGGGGCCTAGGGTAGGCCAAGGCCATAGGCCTAGGGGGTAGGCCTCGGTTAGGCCTAGGGTGAACCTAGGGTAGGCCTACGGTAGGCCTAGGGAAAACGCCTAGGGGTAGGCCTAGGAGGTAGGCCTAGGGGTAGGCCTAGGGGGAATGCCCAGGGTAAGCCTAGGGAAGGCCTAGGGGATAGCCTAGGGTACGCCTAGAAAGTAGGCCTAGGGGTGAGCCTAGGATGAGCCTAGGGGGAAGGCCTAGGGGGTAGGCCTACGGGTAGGCCTAGGCAAGGGGAAAGGCCTAGGGGAAAGGCCTAGGGGTAGGCCTAAGGCAAGCCTAGGGGATAAGCCTAGGGGGAAGCCCAAGGTAATTAAGCCTAAGGGGTAGGGCTACGGGTAAGCCTAAGAAAGCAGGCCCTAGGGGGTAGGGCGAAGGGAAGCCTAGTGGAAGGCCTAGGGTAGGCCTAGGGTGTAGGCCCAAGGGTAAGGCACGCTAACGTGCGGGTCGGGCGGGGCGGGCGGGACATCAACACATCATGCATCATCGAATGGACACGCGAGAACCCTAATGGGTCGGGTCGAGACGCGGTGGGTCGGGTGGACCCTAACGTGGCGGGTCGGGTCGGGCCGGGCGAGCCCTACCGGGCGGGTCGGGTCGGGCAGGCGGGGCATTAAAATATCATGCGGCATCGAACGGACACTCGAGAACCCAAACGGGTAACGGGTCGGGTCGCGTTGGGTGGGGCGGACGCTAACGGGCGGGTCGAGTCGGGCGGTCGGACATTAAAGTCTGACGCATCATCGAATGGACACGCGAGAACCCGATGGTCCGCTACCGAAAATTTCCGGTAGCGCTCCGCAGAGATCGGTCGCTACCGAAATACCCAAATGTAGCGCCCAATACCGGTATCAGAGCGTTCCGAAATCCACTATTTCAACGCCCTCGAACGAAGATCCGGTCGCTACCGAAATTCGGGGTGCGTCGAAATCGCTACCGAAAATTTCCGGTACCAGACCATCTGGGTAATTAACGGTTCGGGTCGGGACGGGTCGGATCGGGCGAAGCGAGACCGTTCGCCGGGACGCCCGTTCGCCCGAAGCCCGCTCGCCCGAAAACCGTCCGCCCGGAGGCCCGTCCGCCCGGAGGCCCGCTCGCCTGGAAGCCCGTGCGCCCGGAGGCCCGTTAGGGAAGCCCGTTGGCCCGGAGCCTGCTCGCCCGGAAGCCCGTTGGCCCGGAGCCCGTTCGCCCGGAGGCCCGTTCGCCCGGCGCCCGTTCGCCCGGAGCCTCCTCCGCCGCTGCCGCTGGCGACGCCGGCGCGATTCTCCGGCTCGTCCCCACCTCCTCCTCCTCCTCCTCCTCCTCCTCCTCCTCCTCCTCCTCCTCCTCCTCCTCCCCCTCCCCCTCCCCCTCCAACTCCTCCTCTTCCTCCGCCTCCTCCTCATCCTCCTCCCTCGCCCTCTTTCTCCCTCCCCCTCCCCCATCCCTCCCTCTCCTCCGCCTCCTCCCCGCCCTCCTCTTCCCTCCCCAGTCTTCCTCCTCCGCCGTCGCCGTCGCCGCTCCCGTCGGTCGTCGCCGTCGTCGCCGTCGCACTGTGGGCGCAAAGGGGAAGGCAACAACAGCAGGAGGAAGACGAGGACGACGTCGCCAGCGACGGGCGGGTCGGGTCAGGTCGGGCGGGCGGACCCTAACGGCGGGTCGGGTCGGTCGGGCGGGACATCAAAGTGCGGTGTATGCTCGAAATCAGACGTCGGGCGGGCGGACCCAAACGGGCGGGGCGGGTCGGGTCGGGCGGGACATCAAAGTGTGGTACATGATCGAATTGACACGCGAGTTCCCAAACGGGCGGGTCGGGTTGGGTCGGGTCGGGCGGGAAGACCCTAACAGGCGGGTCGGGTCGGGCTGGGCGGACCCTGACGGGCGGGCCGGGCCGGGCGGGACATTAGAGTGTGGTGCGTTATCAAGTTGACACGCAAGAACCCTAACGGGCGGGTCGGGTCGGGTCGGGTCGGGCGGACCCTCTGAGGCGGGTCGGGTCGGGCGGGCGGGACATTAAAGTGCGGTGTATGCTCGAAATCACACACGAGAGGCCCAACAAGCGGGTCGGGTCGGGTATGGTCGGGCGGGCGAACCCTAACGGGCGGGTCGGGTCGGGTTTGGCGGGCGGACCCTGACGGGCGGGTCGGGTCGGGCGGGCGGGACATGAAAATGCGGTGTATGCTCAAAATCACACGCAAGAGCCGTAACGGACGGGTCGGGTCGGGTCGGGTCGGGCGGACCCAAGCGGGCGGGCCTGGTGCGGTCGGGCGGGCGAACCCTAACGGGCGGGTCGGGTCGGGGCGGGCGGGACATTAAAATATGGTGCATGATCGAGCCCACGCGCGAGAAAGCCCTAACGGGTCGGGTCGGGTCGGGTCGGGCGTGCGGACCCTAATGGGCCGGTCGGGTCGGGCCGGGGGGGGGGCGGACCCCAACGGGCGGGTGAGTTCACACGCGAGAGCTCTAACGGGCGGGACGGGTCGACTCGGGTCGGGCGGGCAGACCCTAACGGGCGGGTCGGGTCGGGCGGGCGGGACATTCAAGTGTGGTACATGATCGAGCTGACACGCGAGAGCCCTAACGGGCGGGTTGGGTCGGGCCAGGCGGACCCTAACGGGCGGGTCGGGCGTGCGGGACGTTAAAATGCGGTGCGCGATCGAATTTCAAAGCGAGAGCCCTAACGGGCGGGTCGGGTCGGGTCGGGTCGGGTCGGGCGGGTGGACCCTAACGGGCGGGTCGGGTCGGGTGGGCGGGGCATGAAAATGTGGTGCGTGATCGAGTTCACACGCGATAACCCTAACGGGCGGGTCGGGTCGGGCTTGGCGGGCGGACTCTGACGGGCGGGTCGGGTCGGGTTTGGCGGGCGGACCCGAAAAGGGGATTGGGTCGGGCGGGCGGGACATGAAAGTGCGGTGTATGCTCGAAATCACACGCGAGAGCCCTAACGGGCGGGTCGGGTCGGTTCGGGACGGGCGGACCCAAACGGGCGGGTCGGGTCAGGCGGCAGACCCCGACGAGCGGGTCGGGTCGGGCGGGCGGGACATTAAAGTATGGTGCATGATCGAGTTCGTACGCGAGAACCCTAACGGGCGGGTCGGGTCGGGCGGGTAACGGGCGGGTCGGGTCGGGTCGGGCGGGCGGACCGTAACGGGCGGGTCGGGTCGGGCGGGCGGGACATTAAAACGTGGTACATGATCGAGTTCACGCGCGAGAACCCTAACGGGCAGGTCGGGTCGGGTCGGGTCGGGCCGGGCGGACCCTAACGGGCGGGTCGGGTCGGGTCGGGCGGGCGGTCCCTAACGGGCGGGACGGGTCGGGCGGGCGGGACATTAAAGTGTGGTGCATTGTCGAGTTCACACGCGAGAACCCTAACGGGCGGGTCGTGTCGAGCAGCGGGCGGACCCTGACGGGCGGGTCGGGTCGGGTCGGGCGGGCCCTAACTGGCGGGTAGGCCTAGGGGGTAGGCGAAGGGGAAAGCCAACGGTAGGCCTACGGGGTAGGCCTACGGATTCGCCTAGGATAGACCTGGGAGGGAGGCCTAGGGGTAGGCCTAGAGTAAGCCTAGGTGGAAGGCTTAGGGGTGGGCCTAGGGTTGGTCTAGGGGGAAAGCTTAGCAGTAGGCCTAGCGGGGACTGCCTAGGGATAATCCTAGGGGTACGGTGGGCTTCAGGCAGGCCTGGGGGGACTGCCTAGGGGCAGACCTGGGGTAGACCGAAGGGTAGGCCTAGGTGGTAGGCCTAAGAGTAAGCCTACGGTGAGCCTAGGAGGTAGGCCTAGGGTAAGCCTAGGGTCGGCCTTGGAGGAAGGCCTAGGGGTAGGCCTAGGGGGTAGACCTAGGGGTAGGCCTAGGGTAGGCCTAGGGGGAAGGCCCAGGGCTAGGCCTAGGGTAGGCCTAGGGGGTAGGCCTAGGGGGTAGGCCTACGAGTAGCCCTAGGGTAGGCCTAAGGGGGTAGGCCTAAGGGTAGGCCTAGGGTAGGCCTACCCTCCGGGTTCTATAAGTCCTCATCCACGTCTCGGCGCCCACGAGGTCGTGAGCGCGCGAGAAGGCGCTGATCATGGTGTTGTACGTTATGCTGTTCGGCTGAAGCCTCTGACTCTGCATGTGCTCGAACCACTCGACCGCCCGCGGGACGTCCGCTGCCTTGGCGCATGCATCCAGGACGGAGTTGAAGGTGATAATGTTGGGCACGAAGCCCACCTGTACCATGCGGTCGACCGTCCACGAGGCGCCGCCCGGGCAGCGGGCCCTCGCGCACGCACTGATGACGGAGTGGTAGAAGACCTTGTTGCACGCATGCCGCTGGCTCAAGAGAGCCTCCGCGGCACGGAGGTTCCCCTTCACGAGGTGGTCCGAAACCTGCCTGACCAAGGCTTGCCTTCCCTCGTCCGCCGCCAGGTTCATCGTTCGTACTGCTCGCGCGGCGGCTCCGATGGGCAGCGGCCCGCGACCACTTCTCTCGCGCCCCTTGAGCCAAAGTATCCCGGCAAAGCAACCTAACAGCGATGTGTAGAAGCATATCTGAAAGCATTCCCCTTAAGATTCAGATGAAAATCCAGTTGTCGAATTCTGCTGTTCTCGCAGTCGTAGTCGCATTCGCGATGACAGTCGCAGCGGCAACGGCAGTCGCAGTCACAGCCTCAGCCTCAGCCTGCCTCAGCCTCAGCCTCAGCCTGCCTCAGCCTCAGCCTGCCTCAGCCTCAGCCTCAGCCTGCTTCAGCCTCAGCCTCAGTCTGCCTTCAGCCTCGGCCTCAGCCTCAGCCTGCCTCAGCCTCAGCCTGCATCAGCCTCAGCCTCAGCCTCAGCCTGCCTCAGCATCAGCCTGCTCAGCCTCAGCCTCAGCCTGCCTCAGCCTCAGCCTCAGTCTGCTTCAGCCTCAGCCTCAGTCTGCCTTCAGCCTCGGCCTCAGCCTCAGCCTGCCTCAGCCTCAGCCTGCCTCGGCCGCAGCATCAGCCTGCCTCAGCATTCAAAATGTGGCCCAGGAATGGAGTTCTGGGAACTAGAAGAACACGAAGTGGCCTACAGTTGGCTCCGGGCATTCAAAATCATGCCCAGGAATGGAGTTCTGGGAACTTGAAGAGCACGAAGTGGCCTACAGTTGGCTCCGGGCATCCAAAATGTGGCCCGGGAATGGAGTTCTGGGAAATCGAAGAGCACGAAGTGGCCTACAGTTGGCTCCGGGCATCCAAAATGTGGCCCGGGAATGGAGTTCTGGGAAGTCGAAGAGCACGAAGTGGCCTACAGTTGGCTCCGGGCATCCAAAATGTGGCCCGGGAATGGAGTTCTGGGAGCACCAAGAGCGATTTTGCGAGGATGTCCCAAGCGATTTCGGCTTCGGCGGCAGCCTCCCGGCAGCCTCCCCGGGTCCCGCCCAGACCCCCCTGAGGAGTCATGATGCTCTCTTTTGAGACCACTAGAAACCTATCAGCAAGAGCTGTTAGGTAAAAAAGAAGGAATGCTCTGATATTTTGGGCCCACAACGCCTGTGTACGCCACAGCGACTGCGCAGGTCATGGCAACTGCGCGCACCACGGCGCCCGTGAACATCACGCGGCTGGGGGCGCGCATAGCGGCGTCAGCCGAGGGAACACATGCAGGAAAAACAGGAGGAACAGCAGCACCGGCAGGAGGAGCAGGAGGAGCAAAAGGAACCCCACGATAGGGGTCGACAACTCAGGGCCCAAGCTCTTTGTCCAAGAGCACTGCCAAGAGCACGCCATTATATAACATAGCACAGGATGTTTGACACATTTTGTGTACACCGCAGCCGCCCTCTGCACCGCAACGCATGTATGTGAACATTGACGCAACAGCTGCTGTTTCAGCGCCCCCCCGGGTACACCACAGTGTTTGCGTACACCACATAGCTTGTGTGCACCTGTACAGCCCCGACGGAGCCAAAGTCCAGGAAATCGTTGAGGGCCCGAATGTATCATTTTCAATATGTGGTGTGCTTGCGATTCTTGGTTTTTCTGGCTCGAAGAACGCCCGGGCATTTTGAGCCCACAGAGAATACGAATCTCAACGCCTGTGCGCACCACAAGGCCTGTATGCACCACAATTCTTGTGTACACCACAATGACCGAGTCCTGTATGCTCACGGAGGACGACGACGACACGGAGGACGAACATGAAGAAGGAAGAGGAGGACTAACTAGGAACATATGCGCGGGTACATCATAGCCCACAATGCACGTGTACATCATAGCGACTTTGCTCACCACAGCGACTGGGTACATCACGACGCCTGTGTACACCACAGGGATTGTGATCTGTACACCACAATGCTTGCGTACACCCACTATGCCTGTGTACACCATAGCTGCTGCTGCAACGACAATTGTGTGCGCCACATCGCCGGTGTACACCTCAATCCCTGCGTACACCATAATGCACGCCCGCGTGCACCGCGGCACCAAGAGCGCCCGCGTGCACCACAAACACTAAACTGCCTGGGATCGCGCAATGGACTGGGCCGGGGCGTTACCGTTACGGGGGGGGGCTCAGGTGGATGAAAAATGGTCTCGGGGCAGATGCTGGTAAAGGACTCGACACCAAGCCACGGGAGCACAGGCAACTCTCGGCATGCGAGGGGGTGGCGAGAGCTAGCGTTGCGTTCTGGGCCTCCACAAGGACGAGGCTCACAACATGATGCGAGTGGCTCAGGATGCGGTCTGGGCATTCTGGCGCTTCTGACTGCCCCCGGTCATCCATACACGGCCATTCGCTTATGGCCGCGCGGGACAACAGAATAACTGGACATCTGAAAGCGTACCACTAAAATTCCAGACATGGGCTGTCCATATGTTGCAATACGGGGTCCTCGAAAGTCCCGACCCTTTCCCCAGGGCCAGTTTTTCCTCCCGAGCCGTTTTCTGACGGTCTCGGGGCCCAGCGAGGGCCCCCAGGGGCCGAAAACGGCTTCTCGTCTTGACTCCTTCGCGACGCGAGCATGCCTGGGATTGCGTCCAGCACCCCATGGCTTGCTCATGTGTGCGCCTACGTCTGCCCGCGCACGATCTGCATGCGCGCGCGGGGCTATGAATGTTCGACGTCTGCGGCGAGAAGGTGGAGCACGCGGGTCTGGGCCTCGTCCGGGGCCCCACGGCTGAGCAACATCGGTGGCTCACCTCGCAGGCGACGAGCACATCCGTATCCGCAGCATCGCGGACCGGGCTCCCTGTGGGGCAACGAGACGTGTGAGGGGTGTGCCGAAATTGACATGCGGACGGCTTAGGCAGGGATGGGATTGGGGGGGAGGAGGGAGGAAGGAGACGCGGAGCGCGGCCTCTTCAAAACGATTATCCCGGCAAAGCGACCTAACAGCGATGTGTAGGAGCAGATATGGAAGCATTCCCCTTACGATTCAGATGAGAATCCAGTTGTAGAATTCTGCTGTTCTCGCAGTCGTAGTCGCATTCGCGATGACAGTCGCAGTGGCAACGGCAGTCGCAGTCACAGCCTCAGCCTCAGCCTGCCTCAGCCTCAGCCTCAGCCTGCCTCAGCCTCAGCCTGCCTCAGCCTCAGCCTCAGCCTGCTTCAGCCTCAGCCTCAGTCTGCCTTCAGCCTCGGCCTCAGCCTCAGCCTGCCTCAGCCTCACCCTGCATCAGCCTCAGCCTCAGCCTCAGCCTCAGCCTCAGCCTCAGCCTCAGCCTGCACCGCAAGATGCTTGGACAAAAACGTGTCCGCATCCGCGGCCTCGAGGGCCGGACTCCTGGGCCGCGACCCCGCGGCCACGGATGCGTGGCATGTTTCGCGGATGCCCCTCGCGGAACGTATCCGTGCGACGGCGCATCCGCGGGATTGCGCCCCGGAATGTAAGCCGCGAGGGCGTGGATACGGATACGTTCACCGCTCGTGATTCCTTCAAAACGCCGATCACAGCACTCCGAATCCAGAGCACCCATCTGCACACGTGCCATCAACATACCATGAGATCCAACGTTGCGAGAAAACTGCAACGCCGCGCAAAATCACAACCGGAGCCTTCGGCCCATCTTTCAGAGACATTTCCCGAACCCGATCGACCTGTGATGGTCCTGGGGGCCTGAAACGGGGCAAAGACGCTGGGTGTGAAAAATTGGCGACGCCAGGATCTGAGTGGAGGTGGGAGGAGTGAGGAAGGAGGAGAGCGAGAAGGCGAGAGGTACTTGTTTTCTTCGTTGCCTCCAGGAGGGGCGAGGGTGATGCAGAAGCGGGTGCCTCCGACGACACGCAAATCGCTCTGAACAGCCACCAGGCGGCCAAACGGTGCAGGGTTTGGCAGGAGCGAACCCCCTCTTGTATGTCCTGCTCCTCGTCTTCCCCGTCCAAGACAGCGTCGTCGTCCTTCTCGTCCGACTTCTCCCCCTCCTCATTCCTCACTCTCCTCTTACTCCTCTCCTCAGATCCTGGCGTCGCCATTTTCTCATACCTGGCGTTGTCGCCCTATTTGGGGCCCCAGGACCATCCCCGACCGATCGGGCGCGATAAACGCCGCAGGAAGATGGGGTCGAGGGCTGCGGCCGAGATTTTTCGCGATTTTGTATTTTTCGCAGCGTCGGATCTCAGGGCCACTCGCTCGTCCTCCTCCTCCTCCCCCCTTTCCTCTCCCTTTCCTTATAGATAACTCCTCCCTGTCGCACCCCAAGGCCGGTAAGAAAGGCGGGCCTGGAGTTTCGCCTGAGACCTCCTCCCCTTTTATGGCCCTGAGGCAAAACATTGACAACAGTTTCACAGATGGAGGGCGGGTGGTGTTCAACCAGAGGCTCTCGTCTTAGCACCGCGCACATTCGTTTTAAACATTTGAAAGAGCGTCATGACTTGAGGGCGGGTCGTTTTCTAAATGTGCCTCTCGCCTTAGCGCCGCACGAACGTTAAAAAATAAGTTGCAAGAGCTGCACGCATGGAGGGCGGGTCGCTTTCAAAATGCGGCTCTCGCATTAGCGCCGCGCACATTCGTCTTAAACAGGTGCAAGAGTTTTCCGGATTGAGCGTGGGTCGTTGTCAAAAATGTGGCTCTCGCCTTAGCGCCGCGCACGCTCCTTTAGAACATTTGCAAGAGCTTCACGGACTGAGGGCGGCTCGGTTTAAACATGTGGCTCTCGCCTTAGCGCCGCGCACATTCATTTTAAACAGTTGTAAGAATTTCGCGGTTTGAAGTCGGGTAGTTTTCAAAATGCGACCCTCGCCTTAGCGCCGCGCACATTCGTTTAAACAATAGCAAGAGCTTCGCGGATTGAGGGCGGCTCCTTTCCAACATGTGGCCCTCGCAGTGGCGCCGTGCCCTTTCGTTTCAAACATTTGCAAGGGTTTCGCGGATTCAAATCTCAGAAACGGTGTTTGGGAGCGATTGAAGATAGCCAAGGCGCAACAGTCACGTTGATTCTCGGTGTTGAAGTCCCAGAAACGGTGTTCTGGCACGATTCAGGATCGCCAAGACTAACAGTCAGGTTAGATCGTAGCGTTGAAATGCTGAGAATGGGGACCTGGCACATTACAAGGTGTTCACACGGTTGTGCCCCAACGGGGCAAGTCCCTCAGTGGAACTGAACCTTTCTAGGGGGTTGTGAAGAAGGATCTTGGATGGAAAGTGTAGTTTAACATCGTTGATGAGTCTTGTGGGTTTACACTGGTCCTCCTCCCCCTCTCTTTCAGCTCATCTTGCTCCGCCTCCCCCCTCCCCAGACCTTAGACGGCTCGATCTCCTCAAGTCTCGGGGCTCTGGACATCTCGACCCGTTTTCCATTTGGGACCCCGGCGGCCGAACATGCTGAAGGATCTCAGGCTCGATACTCGAGCCTCTGAAGGTCCAACCCGTTCCTCCTCCTCCTCGTCCCCCTCGTCCTCCTCCTGCTCCTTCTCCCCCTCGTCCTCCTCGTCCTCCTCGTCCTCCTCGTCCTCGGCCTCCTCGTCCTCCTCCTCCTCCTCCTCCTCCTCCTCGTCCTCCTCGTCCTCCTCGTCCTCCTCGTCCTCCTCGTCCTCCTCGTCTCGTCGTCCTCCTCCTCCTCCTCCTCCTCCTCTCCTCCTCCTCCTCCTCCTCCTCCTCCTCCTCCTCCTCCTCCTCCTCCTCCTCTTCCTCCTCCTCCTCCCCCTCCTCCTCGCCGTCCTCCTCCTCACCACTCCTGTCGGGGGCCTCCAAGAGGGGGACGTCCATGGGGGAGTCCTCCTCCTCCTTGTCTTCCTCCTCACCACTCCTGTCAGGGCGTCCAAGAATTCAAGGGGCCCAGAGACACACACACACATAGACATTTCAGTGCAAGAGGAAAGGGGGCGAGGAAGAGGGATGCGGGCCAGACGGACGAGGGGGCGACAGCCACAGTATGTCTTCAGCACAAGGTGGGAGGCTGCCTGCCTCGATCTTTACCAAGCACGCGTGCACACAAAACAATGAGCTCGGTGCATGACCTGGCAGTTCAGATGTGTCACGCTGCCAGCGAGCACCGACAACACAAACCCAAGTAGAACAGTAAGAGAGGGTGGGTCAGGCTGGGGAACCAGAAAACGCGTGAGCGCGCGATATAGCACACACACACAAGGCTTGCGACATACAAGACGGCCCCCCGCACACCCCTCGACCGCACTCCACCCCCCCGCACAAAAAAATGCGATTAGCAAAGTAGCAGTTCAGTGCAAGAGGACAGGAGGCGAGGAAGAGGGAGGAAGGCCAGACGGACGAAGAGGCGACAGCCATCGTATGTTTCCAACACAAGGTGGGAGGCTGCACGCGTGCACACAAGACAGTGAGCTCGGTGCATGACCTGGCAGTTCAGATGTGTCGCGCGGCCAGCGAGCACCGAGAGCGCGACCCGAAACGCGCACGCCAGTAAGTCTGTACCGGCGGAGCGCCGCACCAGCAAAGAAAAAATATTCAGTCGTTCGTGGGCCGCCGTCGGGATCGCGAACGATCTTTCTTGGCACAACTGGGTTTTGCTCTCAAAAACTCTTCGGCCGCCTTGTCAAACACGGGGGGCCCTGCAAAACGCTTCTCGTCGGCAGCGCAAATGTCCAAATGGCGAATCAGATCACGACAAACTGGCTTGAGAGCCACTGGAGAAGATTGGAGCGCAGTTATCCAGGCACGGGCAGGCGCACTCCAACGTGAGATCTCTCCTGGGAATCTGGACCTCCTGGGAGTCTGGACCTCTGCTCAATGAGCACGTGGCCTTTTGTATAACGCTGAAGCGAGCTGGCAGACTGCTAACGGCCACGCCTACGGGCTACCTCCACGCCGCCGCCTTCCCCCATAAAGTGCGAGGCGCCAGCGTGTCGCAGACCGCGGGGGGGGGGGGCTGAAATCTTCAAGCTTCAAATCCAAAAAAAGCTCCCCACCACGCACGACGGTAGGGAGCCGTTGAATGAAAGAGGATAAACCAGATCCTCGGTACCCAGCCCATCGGAGGAGACCCCTCATCAAAGCCTTTGTCGAACTCAAGGGCTACTCCCTGGCCCGACTCAGTCTGGACCTGTTCCCCTCGGCGCCTGTCCCCCAGGAGAAGAGAGAAGCTGCCGTGGCGGTCCTCTGCGCAGGTGCTCTGCGCGCAGCTGGGCCCAGTTCTGCTCGTGGAGCCAGCCGTCGAACGACGCGCGGACGGCGATGGCCTCCATCGCGAGGCCCTTCTCGAAGAGAGTCAGGATAATGCAGGCGATGGCTCCCGGGGGAACTGGAGCACCTTCCTTGATCTGCTGAAAGCGTGACCAGGCCTGGAGACCACGATGTGCAATCGGAAGCCTCTTTGCGCCTCCAAAGATGTGAAAGGAGCCATGGAACACGCAGGAGCGTTTCGTTAATGAGCATTGCTGGTGTAACACAGGTCCTCCAAATACCTCGCCAGAGCCAGAACCCTCTGGGCCACAGTGCCGAAAGCAGCGCCTGAGCGCTGCACGTCAATCAACAGGCATTTACTTCAACCTCATGATTTCGGTTAATAACCTCATCAACAGCATGAGCGATGAGTTGGTCGCTCAACGTGGCAATCCGTCGAGTTGCATTGACCCGGGCCGAAGATCCCCCCTTCCGCAGCGGTGGAAGCGGCGCCCTGGGCCGACCGCGGAATGACTTTCCCGCCTCCGACACTTCCACAGCTTCAGCAACCATCGAAAGGAAGCCCAAACCATGGAAAACACAAAGCCATCTCACCAATGTCGTCGACGTTCCTTGGGCACACTTGCCGACTTGAGACCCGACCGTACAGAGCGAGGAATCATCCTGTCCAAATGCGCCTGGGAAGTTTTCGCGTCGACCCCGGTCGGCTGCCCTCTCGACGGTCCGTCGGCGTGGTTGAACTGGCTCAGCACCCACTCGAGATAGGGCTTGATCCCCGTAGTCATGGTGCTGGCAGCCGCGTTCCTGCAGAGCCTCAGGATCTCGCGCGCCCTCGAGCGGCCTTCCGACATGGCCCCGGGGGCGACGAGGGGTCGGCGTAGATGGGCACCCGGTGGTTCCACGCTCTGGATGTCCTCCCCAGGTGCCTCGTGACCATCACCGCCCCCCTGAGATCCTGCAAGCTGTTGTGTTCCAGCCTGTCCCACCTTCCGCTGAACAAGGGTCTCCACCTCTCGATCGGCACGAGCGCCGATCCAATAGCCGGCGGAACTGCTCGCATTGGAGCTGACTGGCCCTGGCGAGATACCCCCCGCCGCGCCCCTGCTGGCAAGGGCCCCATCCAGGCTGCGCTCGTAGAACTGAGATGCTACCGCCGCGCACTGGCGGCAGAGACCTTGGGGGCACGGGCAAGCGATCTTCGCCCAGAGCACTCCGTTCTCGTTCCGACCTCTCAATTCTTGGCGCGGCAGCTTCGTCATAGAACATCTGCCCACTCGTCCATTGCAACGCCGCCCCAAGACCGCCAGCCCCCCGAAGTTCCCGATCAGGCGGGTCGGCTTCTCCCACGGTTCCCCGAACTGGCAGGGGCCCAGGTCGACCGAGACGACGTCCGCCCTCTCCAGCAGGGCGCTCACTGGCGGGTGCACCCACACGAGGGAGCTCAGGGTGTTCTCCATCCGCAAGCGCTCGCGCGCCACCTCCAAGATCCCAGCGCCTCCCGGGCCGCTGTCGGGCGCCCCATGTTGCTCGACCTTTGCCTTCTCGACCTGGCCCTGGATATCCATCTCTTCCTCGGCCGCCGCGCCCCCCTCGATCTCCGCGCGCGCCTCGTCCATCGAGACAGTCCACCCCTGGGCTGCCGAGCTGTGGGCCTCGGCCCTCGCCTCCTCAACGCTGCTGTCCGTGATGGCCGCTCCGAGGCCCTCGTTCGCCGCGTCCGCCATGTAGACCTTGCCCCGCCGCTGCGCCTCGAGGAGGCTCGAGGTATACTGACAGATTCGACGTCGCCATCGGCTCGCTTCGAACCGCGTCCCAGATCGCCCGAGTCTTGACCTCTTCGGATTCGTAGAACAAGTAGAACCGCTTGGAGATGTTGTCTGGCATCGAGAGGGATGGCCTGTTCAACGGCGTGATCCACGTCCAGAGGCCCAGTAGCGACGCCACCGCCAATGGCGTCGCCCGCTCTCGCAGGGCCAAGGCCTCGGCGCGCAGTACCAGGGCCTTCAGCTTCTCCTGGCACGGCCTTGTGATGTAGGGCCTGCTCTCCAGTGTCGGCCCGTCGGCCCCAGCCCCATTCTGCATGCCGACGCCGATGGCCTCCTTGTGAATCGGGGTACCCCGCTTCGAGAAGATCGATCGCATGGCCCCCCTCAGATCCAGCAGCCCCGTCTCGTCGTCCATCCGGCGAAGATAGAAGGCGGTGGGTCGCCGATATAGAACGCGAAAAGCGTCTCGAACAGACTGAAACATGGCGCCGCCGAGCCGTTGGAGATCCCCGACGTCGAAAAACACGGAATCGCGTCGAACGTCTCGACCAAACATGCATGCGCGATAAAAAACTGCCCATGGAAATCCAATCGGATTCACCTTCAGGCCCAGACCAGTCGCGCCTCCAGGCACGCCTCCGACGTCGACGCCCTTGCTCTTCACCCTTCGAGAACCTCAGAAACTCGAGCGGCTCGATCTGGCCCGGGACAAAATGCTCCGCCATCTGCTCGGGGTTCTCGAGGCTATAAAACCAATCGGGAATGCCCCCTCGCATCCTCGAACACCTTCTCCCATGCAACATAGCATCGCCCAGCCCCGCTGAACGCGAGGCAGGGAGGGGGCCTGAAGAGGCAGCTCACCTGGGGGCAGTCCCAGACCAACCGAGACGAATGCACGACTTGCTCTCCGTCGGGATCCGCCTCGATCTTCTCGACCACCGCGAAGGCCTTGACCAGGGGGCGGGTCGCCAGGAGGAACGTCAGCACACATCCCTGCCACATCCTCAAGGTCAGCTCGTAGCGCGTCGCGGCCTTCCCCCAGTTCGGATCCGAGTGCGCCCTGATGGAGTTGCACTTGCCCCAGTCCACCTGGTCGTGCGGGAGACGCTTCTCCCAATCGAAATCGGCAAAGTAGGCGGCCGCGGCCTCCGACAGATCGGCGGCCTGGATCGGCGTCGCCCCCGGCGCAGGCGCGGCAGCGTGACTCGCCGCCGTCGGACACATAGCCCCCCCCCCCCCTTCTCGTGGAGGACGACGTCTTGGCTAAATTCCTGCACCCGTCCTCGGGAATGCAATCCACAGATGAACTCGCCCTGTCGCCGCCCGCTGGGGCCCAACCGGCACGCGAAGCATGTCTTCCCCACAGGTCCTCCACAACCCTCACCAGCAACAGCGCGACCCTGGACCAATCTCCAGCGGCCGCCCCCGCCCGCGGCCTCGTGGCCAACGGGGCAAAGGCTCCGGAAGACAAGTCTCGAAGTGCCATCACTGTCTCGCGCGCCCGATCCCGCGCCCTCCTCGCGTCTTCCGGCCCCGGCCCGACCGAGCTCGGATGGCGCCCGAAAGGAGCTGGAGGACACGGGAGACCCCGCCACAGATCAAGTTCTCGCGGCTGGTCGCGCACAACCCCAGACGGGACATGCGCGGCGTCCATAGCGCTGCGCACTCCGCCCAGGTCGTCCCGCCAAATCCAACGATGCGGAGGTCCCGCCGAAGCGCTTGAAAAAACCGCGTTGAGCCCGCTCGCCGAGTCGAGGAAGCCCCCGAACAGAGCGGCAAAGAGTAAGGATAAGCACGCTGAGAACTTCAGCCACCTGACACCTCTGCGCGGCCCGGCACTCGAAGCGCCAACCTCGCCAGAGACCACCGCGGAATCTCCGGCGCGCCGTCGCTCGGCGTCAGGCCTGTCACGTGCAGCTCCGAGGTGCCTCTGAAAGGTGGCTCGGCGCTTTAACTTCTCAGAGACTTCTTCGTCGGCGAGCGCGTCCTCGGCAAGCGTGCCCCCGCCCGGCTTCAGGTGCCGATCGGCCAAGGTCCCATCCACTTTCAATATCCACTTGGCCCCGATCTGTGCTCTGGGTCTCTCCCAGTCTGCGCGGCAGCGGATGTTCTCACACGCCTGCCAGATAGCATAATGACGAAGACAGCACAACTCACCAGCTTGAGAATGCATCAAATCATCGCGCTGGCCACTGAACAACATCCGGCCGAGTACCGAACCCAGCGCATGCACTTCCATGGCGATCGGCGAGCGGCCGATGCCCTTGCTCCGCACCCACTCCTCAAGCTCCACCTTGGCGGACCTGTTCCCTTTGCAGAGCCTGGAAGGGACCGCCGGCGCGACCCGCGCACGTGCGCCCCCGAACTTTCTGGGCCATGTCGCTCTCGCGCTGCTTCAACGTCTGCTGGGGCTCCTCCTTGGGGCTCCTGCTCTCGCCGGCGAGGATGGAGATCTGGAGGTCCACGTCTGCGGCGTAACCCCCGGGACTGCCGGCCTGAGCTCGCGGAGGACCTTGCCCGACGCCGGGAAGAACAGCATGGGGAACTCCCGCTCTCTTACCAGCCGTAGGACCAGCATCCTCGCGGACAATGGCCTCGTGTTCGTTCTGCTTCCTTAGGAAATCGTCGATCTGAGCGCCGTCGTCCTGCGCGGCGGCAGCCGCAGCGGGCGCGCCTGCCGCTGGCTGCGAGCCCGCCGCCCTGGGCCACCTCCGCCGCGGATCCTGAGGCGCGGCAGGAGGGCCCGCTGAATCCAGATCATCGCCCCGCGACTGCGCGAGGCTCTCCTGAAAGGCCTGCTGGTTCCTGAGGATCTCCGGCATCAACGCAATAGACCCAGTCGTGGACCTCCGTTCCCCGAAACATCACGCCGTCGGAGTCGGCGTCTGGCCCCGAATCGTCAACGCCAAATATGAACCCGATCCGCACGGAAGACAGCGCATAGCATAACAAGAAGAACCCACCATCACATCACAGGATGAACTCCAGTTCGCCCGACTCATGCATCTCCGAAGTGTCCGACATCGACATGATGCCCACGGCGTCCTCCCATATCTCGAACGCCTGGCGGCCTCTCGTGTAAGCCCCTGGAAACCAGGACACGACACCAAGCTTACGTGCCATCCGCCAGCCATCGAAGAGAGCTCCTGAGACGAATCCGTAGTGCGCCCTGGTGAAGACCCACGCCCCCTTCGTGAAGGCGCCGCCGAGCACCCAGGACGCGAAATTGGTCTTGCTGCTTCGGCCTTTGCCAAACAACTTCTTGGCAGCAGCAGGCTTCGTCGGGAGAGCTGGAGCCGAACTCGAAGCTCCCTCCGTCGCAGCGCGAGCAATCAACATGTCTGAAGCCACGATGCTCTTCTCCTTCAACAATGGGGTGAAACCTGGGTAGTCGCTCCATTGCATTCCGTCGGTCGGCTTCGTACGGTACTTTTGCTGGTCCCGTAGATCTGTGATATGCACGCGGCCCGTCGGATCAACAGCTGTCCAGGATTGCCCCTTACAAAAGAATTTGGCAACGAACTGCATGACAACTCCTGGCGTCCCATGGAGCCCCGTCCTCGCATAGACTCGATTCCACCGACTCCAAGGCGCCATCTTCCAACTCTTCGTACCCTTCTTGCATGTACTCTCGCCGTCTCCCCAAGCAAACTCCGCATCTTCTCGAAGTTTCTCGATGCTGGGCGCTTCCGCGGCCTCCTCCCCGTAGTCGTCCCAGCTGTTGCCAGGATGGTCCGAGAAGCCCAAGAGGGCGACGAGGTCGGCTAGGAGGTACGCTTTGACAAACCTGGCGCCTGCGCCTCGGTCAGCCGCAAGCTGGCCCAAAAATATTGAGCAAGAAAAAACTTGAGCGCGCGATATAGCACACACACGCACACACACACACGCACACACAAGACCTGCGACATACAGGACGGCCCCCGCACACCCCTCGACCGGACTCCACCTCCCCGCACAGAAAAGTGTGTGTGTGTGGTGTGTGTATTAACAAACTAGCACAAATCCCCCAATGCCCAATATTTTTCCATACGTTGCACCCCGTAGGTGCGGATAAAACTGAGGGGGCGGCGTGGACGCCGGCAATTTCCGAGACTCTGGAGAAGCCCGCCGCAGGCGCCAAAGTTGTACAAATTATACAACGAGCCCACCGCAAGCGCCAAATTTTTTCGTTAAACCAATGTGTGTCGGTCGCGGGTGGGTCTCAAATTGGTCGCGGGTGGGTCGCTGTTGGGTCGCGGATGTAGTAGGCAGAAAATCCCCCCCATAATAATCACCCCGACAAGCGAATCTGTTTAGTAAGCGCAGACAAAGGATGAATCGAACAAGGCAGGGCTGTTTAGTCAACGCCCAGGCCCGTTTAGTAAACGTAAATTGTCGGGCCTGGGTGGTTTTTCCTCCTTTGACGGTGGCTCGCGGGGTGGGTCGCGTGTGGGTCGCGGGGTGGGTCGCGGGTGGGTCGCGGATGGGTCGCGGATGGGTCGCGGGGAGGGTCGCGGGTGGGTCGCGGGTGGGTCGCGGAGTGGGTCGCGGGTGGGTCGCGGGGTGGGTCGCGGGTGGGTCGCGGGTGGGGCGACGACAACAAACAACAACAACAACACCAACACCAACACCAACACCAACACCAACACCAACACCAACACCAACACCACCACCACCACCACCACCACCACCACCAACAACAACAACAACAACAACAACAACAACACCAAGGTACGAACATCACCCGCGAGCCCCGGGCTCCTTGCCCCAAAGTACGAGCCCTGCCCGCAGGCCCCGTTGACCAAGCTATTTGCCCTCCCCAAGAACAAAGAACCCAGCCGGAAATAAAGGAGGAACTAATCTTCAGCATTCCTTCGGTACCCTTGAAGCAACCAACGCGTTCCAGGGAGCTGAAACGATGTGCGCGCTAGCGCGCCTCCGATTTCCCAGGGTTCCCTAGGAATCCTTCGGAATCATTAGGAACCCATAGGAATCCTTTTTGGGAACCCAGAAGAATCCTAGGAACCCACATGTTTTTGAGCTCCACGCCGTCATCGAAATCCTCTCAGCGAGGAACAGTCGCCCACCTGCTATGATGAAGAGCAGGGGGCCAGAAAGTGCTTCAGGCATACGTGTCAAAATCAAAATAATCCATAGGGAATCGCAGGAATCCAAAGAATCCCCGGAACCCGAGGAAATCCATTGCAACCCATAAGGAATCAGTGAAATCTTCGGGAATCCATTGGGATCCATCGGGATGTCTAGGGAATCCCAAGAATCCGACGACTGCGGGGGAATCCCTAGGGAATCCTAAGAATCCCCAGGGAATAGTAAGGATCCCCGGATTCCGAGGGAATCCCTAGGAATACATAGGGGTCCCTAAGGAATCCCAAGAATCCATTGGAATCCTTCGGAATCATAGGAGTCCTTAGGAATCCTTAGGAACCCATGGGAAATCCTAGGGAATCTCAGGGATCCCATGACTCCTTAGGAATCCCTAGGGAACCTTAGGGATCCCATCTGATGTTGTGTATGCGGACGTGGCGTTTTGCATCGTAGACCATCGAAATCGAAGGAACCCATGGCGTCGAGGGGCCCTAGGAATCTGTAGGGATTCTTAAAACCCATCGGAACCCGTATGGACGCTTAGGAACCATTCAACATTTGAAGATGCTTGGGGATCCATGGGGTTCTGCCAGGGTTCTTAGGAACCCGTGGGCATATGTAGGGATTCTCACAGGCCCCTAAGCATCGGTCGGGGTTCCCAGGAGTCCCTCGGAAGATGTTGGGACCCTTAAGAATCCCTACGAATCTGTAGGGCTTCTAAAGATTTCTATGAATCTGTAGGGATTCGTGGGAACCCCTAGGACCCTGCAAGGATTCTTAGGATGCCCCTGGGGATCCTTAGGGATTCGTAAATCTCGCTCGGAATATGTACGGGTTGTTGTGGACCCCTAGGAAGATGTAAATATTCCCAGAAACCCATAGGAATTTGTAGGGATTCCCGTGGGAGTCCCTGAGACAATTTAGGGAATACGATGCAGCCCTAGGGATATGGAGGAGTTCTGATGGACCCCTAGGAATATGAAGGGATTTTTAGAAACCAATCGGAATATGTAAGGGTTCTTCGGATCCCATACGAATATGCAGGGGAATGTTAAACATCTGTAGGAACATGCAGGGGCCCGTAAGACCCCCAAAAAACACGATCGGATTCTTAGGAATCTCAAGGTATCGGTGGTGATCACTGGGGATCACTACGGGATCCACAACTCATTTTGGAATCCTAAGAACCGGTAAGGAATCATCAGAAACTTCAGAGAACCCGTTGAATTCTGAGAGAACCTTGGACATCCTGAAAAAATCCTCTGGAGCCCTGAGGAATCCTCAGCTTCGTCAGGGGGCCCAATGAAGCCCGAAGGAATCATAAGAATACACAGGAACTCTCGAGAACATCTCTTGGGGATCCTAGGAATCAGTATAGCAACCCCCAAGGGATCCTAGGAATCTCTATGGAACCCCAGGAACCCATAAGGAATCGTAGGGCACCCTAAGGAATCCGATTAACCCCTAGGGAACCGCAGGATGCCCGAGGGAATGACCAGAATCCCACATGAGCCCTAGGATTCCCTAGAGCCATAGGAATCCTAGGAATGCCTGGGGGACCCCTAGCAAAGACATCTTCTGCATTCCTTCAGAATCCGTGAGGCAAGCAGCGCGTTCCAGGAAGCTAAAACCATGTGCGCGCTAGCGCGCCTCCGATTCCACAATATTGTCTAGGAATCCATCGGAATCCCCCATGATCCTTCGGAAATCCAAAGGATCCGATGGCTCTTTAGGAATACATGGGAATCCATAGGACTCCGCGGGAATCCTGGGGAATCTTCGGATACCATCGGAGTTCATAGGAACCCCTAGGGGATCCTAAGAATCCCCAGGGGACCCTGGGAACCAGTAGAAATCCTAGGGGATCCTTCGGAATCCATCGTAATCCCTAGGGACTCCTAGGAATCTGAAGGAAGCCTAAGGATCCTTGGGAATCCATCGGAACCCCTAGGGCATCATAGGAATCATATGGAATCTATAGGAGTATCTAAGGCATCCTAGGAATCCATAGAGAACCCATCGGAATCCATGGGGAACCTGAGGAACCTGAGGGAACCCAGCAGAATCCCTAGGGAGTCAGAGGAATCCTATAGAACCCATATGGGGTCCCTAAGGGATCCGAAGACCTCATAGAATTACATAGGGAATCCTAAGAATCCTTAAGGAACCCTACTAACGGAATCCTAGGAATCCTGGGGAACCCATCGGAATCCATAGGAGCCCACCCTAGGAATCCATAGGAACCCCTGGGGAACCCACGGGAATCCAGAAGAACCCGTCGGGAATCCGAGGGAACAGACGGAAGCCAGAGGAATCCCTAGGGAATTCTAGGACTCCATGGAAATTCATAAGGAATCCCCGGACTCCTGTGGATCCTATGGGGGTCCATAAGAATCCCTAGGGAATCCTCGGACTCCATCGGAATCCATAGGGAATCCGAGGAACCCGATGACTCCTCAGGAATCCCTAGGGATACATAACCTGACCTGACAAGAACGGGAAGCGAATGTTCGAACGTTCGTTGCAGGTGTGGCATCACATGGGGACGTCAAAACTGGAACGCTTGTGCGAACAGGGGTCCATAAGAATCCCTAGGGAATCCTCGGACTCCATCGGAATCCATAGGGAATCCGAGGAACCCGATGACTCGTCAGGAATCCCTAGGGATACATAATCCGCCGACCCTGTCGGCGTGTGGAAGAGGCTTTGTTGTTTGCCCCATCTTCCTCGTCGTTCCTCTTTCCCGTTTCCATGCAGCGTCGTCGCTTCTGTCCCTTCCCTACAGCCTTCTCCTCCACTGCGCCCGTCGCTTTCTCTCCTGTCCTACAACCTTTTCCTGAAGCGTGTCGGTACAGACCGAAACGGAACAACGTCGCCTCTGAGTCAAAGGGAAGCCCCTTCCCTTTCTCCCCTTCCCCGCCACCCGTGACCAATCCAGGTCCTGGGAAGCGTGTAATTTTTGTGCAGCTCACCTGCCCTTTTGAATGCTCCATATTCAATGCTTGTTGCATCCCCCCCCCGCTTGTCGCACCCTCGTTCACTTCCCCGGCTTTCGAGACCCCTAACTATTGAGCCATGTGGGAACACGCTGCAACCCATCTGATGCCGTCTCAAACCCCTCTCAGACATCTTTCCCTGCTCCTCCTCCATCGTTTTCGTCGTCCACTCCTGCTCCATCCTCTTCCTCCTCCTCCCCCTTCTCTCCCTTTTCCATTTCTCCTCCCCCTCCTCTTCCTCTTCCTCTTGCTCCTCCTCCCCCCTTCTCCTCCTCCTTCTCCTCCTCCTCCTCTTCCTCTTCCCCCCCCTCTCCCCCCCTTTGCCGTCGAGAGCCGATGCCTCCAGGGTCGGCGGCACAGGCCGTAAGGCCCGCGCAATAATCCTTGGGGGAGCATGAGAATCCTAAGAATCCTTCGGAATTCATGGGAATCCTTACGGCCTCCTAAGAATCCTAGGGATCCGAATGAATCCTAAGGTCCAGAGGGGTCCCTATGAAATCAGAAGAATCCTATGACTCATTCGGGATCCCTTGGGATCCATAGGAATACATCGGGAATCGATAGGGGATCCTCGGAATCCAAAGAATCCGATGGACTTCATCAGAATCCCGAGGGAACCGTCAGAATCTTAGGGAATCCTAGGAATCCTATGGCATACATGGGAATACATCGGGGATCCTAGGAATCCTGGGGAACCCATCGTAATGCCTAGGGCATCCGAGGAACCCGTAGGAATCCCGAGGGAGTCCTATGACTCCTGCGGAATCTCTGAGAATCCAAAATCCTCCCTAGGGAATCCGAGGACTCCCAGGAATCCGAGGGAATGCCAAGGAATCCATAGGAATCTTGAGGAACCCGTAAAGGTTCGAAGAATCCCAGGGATCCTAGGGAGTCGTAGGAATTCATCGGAATCCTTAGGGAATCGTAGGCATCCGATGACTCCATGGGAATCCATCGGAATCCATAGGGAATATTAAGAATCTTCGGAATCCTAAGGAATCCCTAGGAAGCCAGAGAAACCTCAAAGGAATCGTGGGAATCCCATAGGATCCCGATGGAATTCCGTGGATCCCTATGGAATCCACAAGAATCCTATGGGATCCCATGAACTCCAGATGACATCCCATAGGAGCGCCGCCGCGGGCGGGGAGGTTTCTTTGAGTTCGTTGAGGGGGGCAAAAGACCACGCGACGGGGTTCACAGGTAGGGTTCCTTCGAACAACAACAACAACAACAACAACAACAACAACAACAACAACAACAACACCAACACCAACACCAACAACAACAACAACCACAACGACAACAACATCAACAACAACAACAACAACACAACCACCACCACTACCACCACCACCGCCAACAACAACAACACCGACACCGACACCGACAACGACAACGACAACGACAACCACAACAACCACAACAACAATAACAACAACAACAACAACAACAATAACAACACCAAAACAACAACAACAATTACTAGCACGTGGGGACACTCCGTTCTCACCAGTGCCAGGGTTTTCATACGACGCCCGCCAATACCCCCACTTTGTGGGGGGGCCGGTTCAAGCTCTACCACATTTCCAAACGACTCTTCGCCACCACCCACACCCAGCTTCCCGCCCTATGACGTTCGGACACTTCACTTCGTGGCCTGCGGACGACCGTGGCTACTACACTGGCGCATGGGTACAGTGACTTGTTGTGGTAACATTTTCTGGACGCTAGCTTAGTATACGACTTTTCCCCCTGTTCCAACACTGGACACCTGAAAAAGTTGCTCGCAAAAGCCCGTTTGACAGAAATGTTTAAAAAGTGTTGGGTTTCCTACAAATCCGCAAGAGCGCGCGGGATGAAATGTTGACATTTTTTTTTTTTTTTGAGAAACCATTGTTTTTTCTATGTTTTTATGTTAGAATCGCTACGAACACTAAGGTTTTGGAAGGATTTCGTCTTGCGCGCGCGAATGTCCACTTTACCTTATTTTTTGCAAGGGATTCTTCAAGTTTGGTTATGTTAGAACAAGAAATGTCATTTTATATTGTTTTTTGCAAGGGAAAGCGGGGGGGAACAAAACAACCGGATCCGGACCAACCCGTTTTGCCGGAGACTTCCTTACGAAAAGGATGAAAACATGGCTGCGGCCTAGGCGCGGCGAGGGGGCCGTGCACCAGGGGTCCCAACAATAATTATTCTTTAGAAGTAATAATGTTCAACAACAACAACAACACCAACACCAACAACACCAACAACAACAACAACAACAACAACAACTGCAACAGCAACAACAACAACAACAACACCACCAACAACAACAACAACAACGACAATAGCAACAACAACAGCAACAACAACACCAGCAACAATCACAACAGCAATCAATTTAAGATTGTTCGCCCTTATCTGCTCGAGTGCCCAATACCGCGTATTCCCCAAACCTTCGATACCCGCCCTCTTCGTCTTCGATCGAACCCCTTTTTGGGGTATACCTTTCTTCCCTGCAGGCCGGGCACCGGCAAACGGCGGGGCGGCCGCGGACCGTCGGCCTGGCCAGCGGCAGCGCTGATCGGCGGGGCGGCCGCGGACCGTCGACCCGACCCCAAGAGGGACGGACAGGGGACCGACCACGCCGACGACGACGACGACGACGACACGACGACGTCGACGACGACGGCGACGACGACGGCGACGACGACGACGAGCGAAAGCGAGAGCGAGAGAGAACGACAGCAGGGCCACAAGGACACGAAGTAGGCCACGAAGGGCGACAGCGGGGACACGAAGGGAACGCGTATGGGGCAACGAAGAGCGCGAACGAGCGGGGGCCACGAAGAGCAGAGAATGCGGGGCCACAGAAGGCAACGATGGGGCCACTGAGGGTAGCAACTGGGCCACGTAGGACAGTGAAGGGGGCCACAAACGGCGACAGCGGGGCCACGAAGGGCACGCACATGGGGCCACCACGGGCGCGAACGAGCGGGGGTTACGAAGGGCATATGTTTACAGTACTGGGCCGCGGAAGGCAAGGACGGGGCCACTGAGGGCAGCAACGGGGCCACGAAGGGCGACAGCGGGGCCACGAAGGGCATGCATATGGGGCCACCACGGGCGCGAACAAGCGGGGGCCACGAAGGGCATACACATATGGGGCCACGAAGGACAGCGAGGGGGCCACGAAGGGATGCAACGGGGCCACCAAGGGCAGCGACGGGGCCACGAAGGGCGACAGCGGGGCCACAAAGGGTTGCGACGGGCCACGAAACAAAGCGAGGGGGCCACGAAGGGCTGCAACGGGGCCACGAAACAAAGCGAGGGGGCCACGAAGGGCTGCAACGGGGCCACGAAGGGCAGTGAGATCCCGATTCCTATGTAATCTCTAATGGAACCCTAAGCGTGAGCGCGACTCCTGGGTGCCTGGGTGTCGGGAGCACGGCGCTCAAGTAAATTGTAAGAAATTCCTACGCAAGGGCGCTATTCTTCAGTAAATTGCAAGCAAGTCTCCAGCGAGAGCGCGACTCCAAAGCGCCAGGGGAGCGATGTCCAATACGTTGTAAGGAAGTCCCACGAGAGAGCGCGATTCCGGAATAAAATGCGAGGAAGTCCCGAGCGGGAGCGGGGGTCCTGGCTAAATTGTGAGGAGAAGTCTCATGCGGGAACCGTAGTTGTTGTTGTACCCCGGGGGCCAGGGGCCCAGTTTGAGCCTCAAGACTTTCCCTGATGAAAAAGACAGGGTGCGAGCGTCGAGGGGCACACATTGAGTGAGAACAATCATCAGGCAACGGTGGGGGGGATCAACAATAATTATTCTTCAGAAGTGAGAGAAGTCAACAACACCAATCATTTTAAGACTGTTCGCCCTTATCTGCTCGAGTGTTCAATAACGCGTACTTCCCAAACCCTCGATACCCGCCCTCTTCGTCTTCGATCGAACCCCTTCGGGGTATACCTTTCTTCCCTGCAGGCCGGGCACCGGCAAACGGCGGGGCGGCCGCGGACTGTCGGCCTGGCCAGCGGCAGCGCTGATCGGCGGGGCGGCCGCGGACCGTCAACCCGACCCCAAGAGAGACGGACAGGGGACCGACCACGACGACGACGACGTCGACGACGACGGCGACGACGAGCGAAAGCGAGAGCGAAAGAGAACGACAGCAGGGCCACGAAGGACACCAAGTAGGCCACGAAGGGCGACAGCGGGGACACGAAGGGAATGCGTATGGGGCCACGCAACTGGGCCACGTAGGACAGTGAGGGGGCCACAAACGGCGACAGCGGGGTCACGAAGGGCATGCACATGGGGCCACGACGGGCGCGAGACCTGGGTGCCTGGGTGTGAGGAGCGCGGCGCTTGAGCAAATTGCAAGAAGTTCCAGCGCAAGGGCGCTATTCTTCAGTAACTTGCAAGCAAGTCCCTAGCGAGAGCGCGACTCCAGAGCGCCGGGAGAGCGATTCCTCAATAAAATGTAAAGAAGTCCCACGAGAGAGCGCGATTCCGGAATAAAATGCGAGGAAGTTTCGGGCGGGTGCGGGGGGTAAGGGCTAAATTGCGAGGAGAAGTCTCAGGCGGGAGCCGTTGTTCTTGTAACCCGGGGGCGAGGGGGCCAGTTTGAGCATCAAGACTTTCCTGGTCAAAAAACAGGGTGCGAGCGGCGAGGGGCACACTTTAATTGAGAAAAAACAGTATGCACCGGTGTGGGGGGGACCAACAATATTTCCCAACCATCCTGTGGTGTTGGGTCCTCGTTTTGAAGAGACGGTGCCCCGCGTCTCCTCCTCCTTTCCTCCTCCGCCTCCTCTCCCCTCCTCCTCCTCACACCCCTCACACGTTTCGTGGCCCCGTAGGGAGCTCCACCGAAGGCCCCATGGCTGCCGTCCGCATGCGTCCCGCACACCCATTTCGGCACACCCCTCACACGTTTCGTGGCCCCATAGGGAGCTCCACCGAAGGCCCCATGTGCTGCCGTCCGCATGCGTCCCGCACACCCATTTCGGCACACCCCTCACACGTTTCGTGGCCCCACAGGGAGCTCCACCGAAGGCCCCAGTGCTGCCGTCCGCATGCGTCCCGCACACCCATTTCGGCACACCCCTCACACGTTTCGTGGCCCCATAGGGAGCTCCACCGAAGGCCCCATGGCTGCCGTCCGCATGCGTCCCGCACACCCATTTCGGCACACCCCTCACACGTTTCGTGGCCCCACAGGGAGCTCCACCGAAGGCCCCAGTGCTGCCGTCCGCATGCGTCCCGCACACCCATTTCGGCACACCCCTCACACGTTTCGTGGCCCCACAGGGAGCTCCACCGAAGGCCCCATGGCTGCCGTCCGCATGCGTCCCGCACACCCATTTCGGCACACCCCTCACACGTTTCGTGGCCCCACAGGGAGCTCCACCGAAGGCCCCAGTGCTGCCGTCCGCATGCGTCCCGCACACCCATTTCGGCACACCCCTCACACGTTTCGTGGCCCCACAGGGAGCTCCACCGAAGGCCCCATGGCTGCCGTCCGCATGCGTCCCGCACACCCATTTCGGCACACCCCTCACACGTTTCGTGGCCCCACAGGGAGCTCCACCGAAGGCCCCAGTGCTGCCGTCCGCATGCGTCCCGCGCACCCATTTCGGCACACATTACACGTTTCGTGGCCCCATAGGGAGCTCCACCGAAGGCCACATGGCTGCCGTCCGCATGCGTCCCGCACACCCATTTCGGCACACCCCTCACACGTTTCGTGGCCCCACAGGGAGCTCCACCGAAGGCCCCAGTGCTGCCGTCCGCATGCGTCCCGCACACCCATTTCGGCACACCCCTCACACGTTTCGTGGCCCCACAGGGAGCTCCACCGAAGGCCCCATGCTGCCGTCCGCATGCGTCCCGCGCACCATTCCGGCACACCCCTCACGCGTTTCGTGGCCCACAGGGAGCTCCACCGAAGGCCCCAGGCTGCCGTCCGCATGCGTCCCGCACACCCATTTCGGCACACCCCTCACACGTTTCGTGGCCCCTAGGGGCCCCACAGGGAGCTCACCGAAGGCCCCAGTGCTGCCGTCCGCATGCGTCCCGCACACCCATTTCGGCACACCCCTCACACGTTTCGTGGCCCCATAGGGAGCTCCACCGAAGGCCCCATGGCTGCCGTCCGCATGCGTCCCGCACACCCATTTCGGCACACCCCTCACACGTTTCGTGGCCCCACAGGGAGCTCCACCGAAGGCCCCAGTGCTGCCGTCCGCATGCGTCCCGCACACCCATTTCGGCACACCCCTCACACGTTTCGTGGCCCCATAGGGAGCTCCACCGAAGGCCCCATGGCTGCCGTCCGCATGCGTCCCGCACACCCATTTCGGCACACCCCTCACACGTTTCGTGGCCCCACAGGGAGCTCCACCGAAGGCCCCAGTGCTGCCGTCCGCATGCGTCCCGCACACCAGGTGTGTGGCGTGCCGACATGGGCGTCGCGGCGCGCGGGCGCTGCCGTCGGGGTTCCCAGGGAAGCCCCCTGCAGAGGCGACGCTCAGAGTCACGAGTACCGAGAGTCACGCAGACCCAAACTGTTCACAGTCGTATACATACATTTACACTGGGCGTATCCATGCACGCATTCATGCGAATAGAATCAATCGCGCGCAGATTCATTCATAATCAGACTCGCTCGCGATCCGACTCGCACGCGCTCAAGCTTTCATATTCGGACCTATCGTCTTCGTTCGTGTTGTGTACACTGCCACGCATTTCGGCACACCCCTCATACGGCTCGTGGCCCCATAGGGAGCGCCACCGAAGAAGATATTCACAATTGCGGTACTCTCAACTGCATATGGTTGGGTCCTTCGCCAGGCTAATTTTTTCCAGAAACGAGACTCAACAACACAACAACAACAACAACAACAACAACAACAACAACAACAATTATAGCACGTGGGGACACACCGTTCTCACCAGTGCCAGGGTTTTCATAGGAGGCGGGCAATACCCCCACTTTGTGGGGGGGCCGGTTCAAGCTCTACCAAATTTCCAAACGACTCTTCGCCACCACCCACACCCAGCTTCCCGCCCTATGACGTTCGGACACTTCACTTCGTGGCATGCGGACGACCGTGGCTACTATTCAGGGCCCCGCGGCCGACGACGACGGCGTGCGCGCGCGAAGAAAAAACGAATGTGTCCCGCATGGTATTATTTGACAGGGATGATGGCCCTGGCAGGTGCGCAACCGTTGTTGGAGAAGTTCGAAAAAATTGTTCGCAAAAGCCCGTTTGACAGAAATGTTTAAAAAGTGTTGGGTTTCCTACGAATCCGCAAGAGCGCGCGGGATGAAATTATGACCCTTTTTGTTTGAAAAAACATTTTTTTTCTGTTTTTATGTTAAAATCGTTACGAAAACTAGAGTTTTGGAAGGATTTCGTCTTGCGCGCGCGAATGTCCACTTTACCTTATTTTTTGCAAGGGATTCTTGAAGTTTGGTTATGTTAGAACAAGAAATGTCCACTTTAGCTTATTTTTTGCAAGGGAAAGCGGGCCGTAACAACACAACCGGATCCGGACCAACCCGTTTTGCCTGAGACTTCCTCACGAAAATGATGAAAATGTGGCTGCGGCCTAGGCGCGGCGAGGGGGTCGTGCACCAGGGGCCCCAACAATAATTATTCTTTAGAACTAATAATGTTCAACATTAACAACACCAGCAACACCAACAACAACACCAACACCAACAACAAACATTATACCACTGTTCGCTCTTACTTGCCCGTGTGTCATTCAAAACGAGTTCCCCAAACCCTCGATACCCGCACTTTTTGTCTTCAATCACACTCCTTTGGGGGGGATTACTTATCCTCGCGGGGGGCAGCGGGCTTAGACAGGCGGGAAAGCCTGGCCGGGCGGACGATCCTTCGTGGGCGTACATGTGCCCGCCATTGAAATTGGTGTGGGCCCTGCAAAAAAAAAGGGGGGAGAACGAGGGAGAGCGGGAGGAAGGGATGGGGAGGGACGAAGGAAGAGGGAACACGCCAGGAGGGAAGGAGCGAAGAGGGGGGCGGTTGATTAGAGGCAGAGAGAGAGAGAGAGAAAGAGAGAGAAAAGAGAGAGAGAGAGAGATAGAGAAAGAGAGAGAGAGAGAAATACATATAAGAGAGGTAGAGAAAGAGAGAGAGGGGGGAAACATATAGACAGAAAGAGGAAGGGAGGAGGCAGGAGAGGGGAAGGAGAAGGGAGGAGGGAGAGGAGGGAGAGGGGATAGGGGATAGGGCAGAGAGGCATAAGGATGAGGGAAGAGAGGAGGGAGAGAGAAGGGAGGAGAGGAGGGAGGAGGGAGGAGGGAGAGAGGAGGAGCAGGAAGGTAAGAGCGTAAACATTCGAGGAAGTCTTACTGAAAGTACCGTTCCCGAAGGATTTCTCGGGCGGAAGCCCACGACGGGCGGGCGATCCCCTGACGGGCGGGTCGGGCGGGTGGGACATTCAAGCAGGATACATGAGTATGACGAGAGCGCGATTCCTAAATAATTGTGACGGCGTCCTTGGCGCAGCGTGTTTCCTTAGCGTCGAAAGCGCGATTAATGAATACACGTTGAATGGAAGTCACAGGCGAGAGCGCAATTCCTGAATAAAATGCGAAGGGTTCTCTGGCGGGAGAGGGGGTCTTGACTAAAATGTGAGGAAGTCTTGACTCAATTGCGAGGAAGTCTCAAACGGGAGCGCCGTCCCTGAGTCAATTGTGAGGAAGTCTCAGATGGGAGCGGGGGTCCCGATATAATTGCGAGGAGATCTCAAGCGGGAGCACCGATCCTGAGTAAATTGTGAGGAAGTCTCAGGCGGGAGCGGGGGTCCTGAGTAAATTTGGAGGACGTCCCAAGCGGAAGCCGTTGCTGCTGTTGTTGTTGTAATCGGGGGGCTAGGGCACAGTTTGAGCACCGAGAATTTTCCCTGTCAAAGAACAAGGTGCGACCGTCGAGGGGCACACGTTGATAAAGAAAAACAGTATGCACCGGTGCGGAGGGATCAACAACAAGGGGCACGCGTGCCAAGGATCATACAACCACGCATGTGGGACCATGGGAGATGGAGAAAACCAGTGATGGCGAGGGAGGCAGTCCCTGGCAGTCCCTGGCAGACGGGGAGCGGGGGGGGGGCACGGTCGGTCGGAAAAGAGGGTAGGGGGCCCGGGGAGGG
>CAUYUJ010021700.1:25000-47266 GCA_963575745.1 Prorocentrum cordatum | reverse complement strand
TACTCCTACCACTACTACCACCACTACGACCACTACTACAACTACTACCACTACTACCACTACTACTACTACTACTACTACTACTACTACTACGACTACTACTTACTACTACTACTACTACTACTACTACTACTACTACTACTACTACTACTACTACTACTACTACTACTACTACTACTACTACTACTACTACTACTACTACTACTACTTCTACTACTACGATTACTACCACTGCGACTACTACTACTACTACGAGGACAAAGAGCGTGACATATCATCCCTCTAGATAGTTCCTTCCATTCCTCCTCCTTCTCCTCCTCCTCCTCCCTCGGGGACGCCCCAGGAGGCCCCAGAAGGCCACAGAGCGTGAAATCCCTCCCTCCTGGTGGTTTTCTTCCTTCTCCCATTCCTTCTCCTTCCCGGGCTCCCCCATCCGTATCCTGGAAGGGACACTCCCCATCCGTCGCACCACCCGACGTGCCCGCAGGCCGGGACTGGCTTTTGTTCACCGGGACGCCCTTATAACCGACGACCCCGAAACTGACCACTCCAACGGTTGCAAAGATGGAGGGGTCGTGGTTTCCAAACCGTGGCCCTCGCCCAAAGCGCCGCGCACGTGTGCTTGAAAGCATGCACCATCGACAAGGATGGCATGCCCATGGTTTCCACCATGCGGCCCTCGACGTTGCGCCGCGCACCTACGCCCTACAGGCGCCGCACGGCAGCGAGGGTGGAGGCCCCATGCGTGTTAACGTGCGGTGCCCGGCCGCTGCGCACAGGTGCCGCTGCGCAGCTCCCGACGACTGCAGGAACCATGGTGTTCAACACGCGGCTCTCGCCTCCGCGCTCCGCACGTCCGTCTTCGAGTCTCCAACCGCTGCAAGACTGAAGGCCGGGTCGTGCTTGCGACGCGGCTCTCGCTCGAGACGCCCCTGGACGGCACGACCCGAGGGTCCACATTGTGCAACAGCGTTACAGGTGGAGGGTGGCTCGTTTCCATATGGCGGCTCTCGCTCGGCCCCTCCTCCAGCTCTGAGGACCCGCAGACCCGAGTACGTATGGTGCAGCAAAGAGCTACAAATGGAGGGTGGCTCGTTTTCGGAATCGTGTTCCCGCTTGAGCCTTCCGCCGATCCGTATCATAAGCATGCACGGTAAGGATGCAAGGGCCTTGGAGGGCCACGTTCACGTGTTTCGAAGGAGGCTGGCCAGCGAAAGTCGCTAAGACTAGGCCGAAGGGGCAAGGATGCAAGGGTACCCTTGGAAACGTTGCCCATCCTTCCTACGCGGGCTGCCTGTAACGACCAGGACTTCGAAATCGCGCATCCTTCTTGCACGGACGGATGGCTCATGTTTGGAGAACGGTGTTTAGTGATACCTGCTTGGACTTTATCTTCCGACCTCGTGGCTTGTTCTGCTCAGTCAGAAAGCTGGAGGGCGGATGTGTTACAACACGGGGCTTCGCCTGAGTGGAAGCTCCACACGGCGCTCGCCCTTCCATGGGGAGCCCATCCCGTAGCGGAAGGGAAACACTTGCACGGGCTTGCGAGGAAGGCACTTGGGCCGAGAGGGTGCGTTGCAGCATCCTTGTTGCGTCTTGAGTCTACTCTGGACCTCCCTCCCTCCTCCTCCCTCCCTCCCTCCCTCCCTCCCTCCCGAGGGAGACACATCCGCGGCTGGATGCTGGTGGTGTCGAGGCGGACGCCCTGGACGCGCCGCTGGTGCTGCTGCTCCACGGCCGCCAGCTGCTGGTCGTACTGGCCCTTCTTCTGCGGGTTGCTCAGGGTTTCGTACGCCGAGTTGATAGCCCGGATCTTCTCCTCCAGAAGAGACGAGGAGAGGAGGAGGAGAAGCAGAAGGAGGAGGAGGAGGAGGAGGAGAGTTAGGTGGTATGAAAAGGAGGGAGGTAAAGAGGAGGAGGAGAAGGAGGAGGAGGTGGAGGAGGATGAGGTGGAGGGAAATTGGGGACAGGGAGAGCGAACAGAACAAGAAGGAGAGCAGAAGAGCAGGAGAGCAGGAGGAGGAGGAGAAGGAGGTGGAGGAGGAGGAGAATGAGAAGGAGGAGGAGGAGAAAGACGCAGAGGAGCGAGAAGGGGAAGGAGAAAATGAAGGAGGAGAGAGGAAAGGGGAGAGATGAAAAGGAGAAGGAGGAGGAGGGAGGAGGAAGAGGGAGACGAGATGAGACGAGGAGGAGCAGGAGGAGCAGGATGGAGACGAGGAGGAAGACGTGGAGGCGGAGAGCGTCCCTCTCCGCCTCCCGCTCCTGCTCCTCCTGCACCTGCTTCTCCTCCTCGCTCTCGAGGTGTGGGCAGCCAACGCCGGGCAGTCGGCCGCTCCTCTCACTCCTCCCCGCCCCCTCTCCTGCCTCGTATGGGTAGCATCCCTCTCTTCCTCGCCTCCAGCTGTTGTGATCCATATCATGCCCCCTTCTTCGTTTTCTCCTCGTCGTCCTCCCTCCTCCTCCTCCTCCTCCTCCTCCTCCTCCTCCTCCTCCTCCTCCTCCTCCTCCTCCTCCTCCTCCTCCTCCTCCTCGTGCTGCCGCCCGCGGGTGTGGCCGACCCGGCGGCTCTGCGGGGGCTCCCCGCCTTGAGGGACAGTCCGGGCTCCCACATGCTGCTCGCGCCGCGCAGGGAAAGAAGAAGCACGGCGGCATGCGTTGGCCTGTTTTCGACCCCTGAGGGACGAGGAGGAGGAGGAGGAGGAGGAGGAGGAGGACGTCCAAAAACGTCCTATACTCTGGGAAAGCGTCGAGGGGGTTGCAGGCGGCCAGGGGGTCTGAGCTGCGCGTTCCCGGTTACTGGTTCCGGGCCAAATTCGGTGGGTTCTGGGTTCCAGGGCTCCCGGGTTCCCGGTCGATCTCCTCAGCGAAAACCATCCACTGATTGGGATTTTCTCCAGTGCAGTTTTTCACCCTGGATCCCATGTTATTTTACGGCCCCGGGGCCCGAAGACGGCAACCAGATACCGAAAAAAAAGTATCATGATAGAGGAACAACTCAAACCTGTGCCCCGGTTCTTGCTGGCCAGAACCAGGGCCGGGCCGCCCCAGGCCACCAGCCGACCCCGGCGAGGCGGGGCACCCTACTGGACAACAAGAACGCTGCCTCAGATGTCTGGGCTCCCCGTCTCCCGGCTACACGCAAGAGCGACCCTGGGTAAGGAGTGACCCTTGGTGCGCGGCTTTTTTGGGGGGCCGCGGGGAGACCGAACCTGGGCGCACAGGCCGCTGCTACCGCTTCGTCTTCAGCCATCTGAAGGCCCATCCCCAGAGATCCCACGTCGTGATTTTTTCAATACGGGGTCCCTGGAGGTCTCGACCCATCCTCCAGGACTGGTTTTTCATCCTGAGCCGTTTTTTGACGGTCCCGGGGCCCGGCGAGGGCCCCTTGAGGCCGAAAATTGTGAAAAACCTCCGTCGCTTTTTTCAATGCGTGGGATCTCTGGGTCTGTGCCCGCACCAAAAAGTAGCTCTGGCGAAAGGTCACTCTCACATCTAGCCGAGTCGCCGTCCTGGGCCAGCCTCCCGCGCCGAGCCGCCCCAGAGAGCCCGACTCGGGCACGGCGGGCGGCGCCGGCGAGGCACGGCGCAGCACGCCGGCCACGGACCCCACCGCATGCCCCGACCAGTTCTCTCTCTCTCTCTCTCTCTCTTTCCCTCTCTCTCTCTCTCTCTCTCTCTCTCTCTATATATATATATATATATATATATCCCGTTGTTTTCTCCTCCTCCTCCCCCACCTCCTCCGCCTCCTCCTCATGCTTCTACTCCTCCTCCTCCTCCTCCTCCTCCTCCTCCTTTTCCTCTTTCTCCTTTTCCTCCTCTTCATCCTCCTCCTCGTTCCACTTGCGCTCTCATGCTCCAGAGGAGCAGAAAGGGCACCGACAACGCCACTCCCTCTGGCACTGCGCGCTCAGGACAAGACACCTCGAGGAGAAGGCCCGGCCGTGGCGGCGAGGGCACTCCAGAGCGAGCAGCGGCATCGGTACCTCTTCCTCCCTGATCTGGGACGTACAGGGACATACTACTAGCCTCGTCACAACCAACCTCAAAAATGTGTCCAACTTTAGCTTGTGTGTGTTTCTGGGGTGGCTGGCGATGAACGCGCCGCACTTCTTGGCGCGGCCCATTCAATGTCATCACGATGGTCAAATGCCCCCTGGCCACGACGTTTCTGGGTGTGCCGACATTGAAGAGGCGCCCCGACATTGAAGGGGCGAGGCCGACATGTTTGAGGCCAATGTTGTCGAGGGTTGTGATACGATGTGTCCTCCTCAGAGGCGTGCGTCCGACCCGAACATATGGTATACCCATATTGTAGTGTCTCGTTTCCCGAGCGTTGTGGCCAGAAAGCGCCCGCCACGACGCATACACCACAAGAGTTCGTGGTGCGCGCGTCGCCCCCGGGGAGGGGGGCGACACACACGTCGTATGAGTATGCTGGGGTGAGGCCGATGATCCTCCCCGACCCTTGGGAAACCAACAGGCACCGATGCCGCAACTCCCCCGGGCCTCTCCTGGCGTGCGCTCCGACGAGAGTATCGAGGAGAAGCCTGCCAGAGGGCGACGAGGGTCTTCCCCCCAAATGCCCCCCAAAAAGGCGAAAACGAGGGAACGCTAGCGATATCCGTGTCTTTTCCTCCTCTGAACTCGGCGGCGAGCGAGGGAGGGAAATGGGAAGGAGAAGGAATTCTCAGAAGACGGCGGGACTTCTCAGAGGCCCCCGCGCCGTCTATGAAGTTTCTGCCTTCGGGGAAAGCTCAGAAAACTGTTCGGAAGGCCGGGGGACTTCCGAGCCTTCTCAGAAGGCCTTCTCCTTCTCAGTTGCCCCCCTCGCTCGCCGCCGATGAGCCCTCCCCCGCCACCAGGGGGCAAGAAGGCGACGAGCGCCGCCAAGATCCTCCGCGGCCTCTGGGTCCGTGGGGTGCTTGTCCGGGTGCCACAGCAGCACCTGCTTCCTGGCGCGGGCGCCCGCGGCCGCACGGACACGCACGCACGCACGCACGCACGCACGCACGCACGCACGCACGCACGCACGCACGCACGAACGCGCACACACACACACACACACACACACACACAAACGCCAAAAGGTGGCCACCACTCGTGCACACAGCACGGACCACAACACAACATGGCACGACACTACGCGCGACACACATCGAACACACAATTAAGCACGCATGCTCAGATGCATGGCACAGACTTGTATATGTAGATATGTATGTCTGTCTATGTGTATGTATGCATGCATGCAGACATGCATGTATGTGCGTATGTATGCATGTATGTATGTAGGTAGGTATGTATGTATGGTTGTTTGTTTGTTTGTTTGTTTACATGTTTTAAACCGTATAAAACGTGTGTGCGTGAGAGGGAGATGGAGGAAAAAAGAGAGAGAGAGAGAGGAGAAACAAAAGGAGAGAGGGAGAGAGAGAAACAAAACGAGCATAACAAACAAACGACGATTGAGAGACGGAGAAAGAGAGATATCTAGAGAGAGCGATAGAGAGAGGAAAACACACACACGCAAAAAAACACGCGCGGGCACACAAACACAGATAGACACACGAACACAAACAATCACACACACAAACAAAAGCGCATACACAACCAAACAAACAAACACACACACACAAACACACACACACATACACACGCGCGAACGCGTGCACTCGTGCAGGCTTGTTGGGCATCCGTGTGACTGTCCCGCGCGCTTGCCCGTGACCCAAGGGGCGGGCCCACAAAGAAACGATGGGATGCGCTGTCCCTCACCCGCAGCATGACGCACCGCTGAGACTCGGGCCGTAGCCCGCTCCAGGAGGCGAGGGCGAACAAACGTTCACGCGTGGCCCCAGGGAAGCCACCTGCCTGGGCTCGCCCGGCGAATCGACATGCCCATCCCGCTGCACGGTGTGATCCCTCGCGCCCACCATTCCGCCCAGTGGCCCGTGACAGCGTTCCACCCGCACAAAACGGACAAGGCTCGACAAATCCTACATGCACCCGACAACAGGGCTCTACAGCCCTGGTCAGAGTCGGTGCTCGTCGCACGCACGGCAGCATTATGGTCTGGCTTCTCCGAGACTCGCACGGTTGAAGTTGGCCTCATGCGAGGCAAGGCGTCCTGCAACGAGGTTGGCCTCATGCGGTGCAAGTTCCCTACACAAGATTCGGCACCGCAGGCCTTGCTCACAGCAACACCCAACGCCCTACGATGCGCTTCTGGTTGGCACTATCCGATCAGAAAGCGACTCTGGCTAGCGCTTTGTAATATGTATGTATGTATATATATATATACATACATACATACATATACATATGATTATCTTTTTAGTCTGATGCCAAATAACACGCAAGAGATCTGCACGCTCCATGACGTGTTACGGGACTGTCTTCCCATGCGAGCAGCGCCACCGGCACCGCGTGATGCTGCGAGGCTGGCCCCAGGCAGGCACGCTTCCCCCTATTGCGGCACGGGATCATACCACTCAGACTAAACCCAGCCCGATGCTTCCAACCTATTGCGCCCGAGTGAGGCTGCAGGCGCAAGTGCACCCGACGCTGCAACTCAGAATGAGCAGGTCAGAAGGCCGTTTGAAAACACGCATGGGCCGTGCCATTCCTCCCTAATGTCTTCTGAACCCCAACTCTGCATCGAGAAGCGAGGCCATAATTGGCACGCAATTTCGCATGCAACGCTCGTGTTATGGACCTGACGGGTACCAGTGTTCTGGTGAGCTGTCAGAATATCGTTGCTGTCTTCTGCATCGGCCCATCGAAGCCCGTGCAATTATGCTAGATTGGCGAATCGGTTGCACACCAGCACGCCTGCAGTGGCATAACGACGACTGCTGCCAGTCGCACCCTCTGAAACAGGCCAAGCACGGCCTCCCCCGTGAAGACGGGTTAGACCAGTCAAATCGTTCCTCTGCGGCTGGAGACCAGAAGTCGCCGGGCACCGTCCGTCCACGGCGCACTATCCTGCGGACAGGCGGCGACTTCAGTCTTGCACAACGCGGCCGCGCGTTCCGATAAGCAGCGCTGCGCGCGCCGCAGCATCTATACTTCCTTCTCCAACACGACGCCCCCCCCTCCTGTGTCAAGATGGAGTGCTGCGGACTCAGCTTGAGTCCAAACCCTCCATCCTCTCCTCTCGCCCCCAGGACCCTCACAATCGACAGTCCCCACAGAACGACTCCAAAAAAGTTGTGCAGTACCTCCAGGCAAATTATCCTCACATCCCATATCCACCATCGCCATCGCCAGGATATAGAATGCGACTCCTTCTCCGCAACATCAATGGTTACCCGAGTCTGCCTGGGAACCCTCGCTGGCCTCCAGGAGCCATTGGAAGGCCCGATCCATTCGACTGGTGGCCATTTGGGCGCAGGCCACTCGAGGATCAGTGGATAAGGGATCCTTTTGTAACCCGCCACGAAAGGAATCCTTTTTGCGGGAGCCGCCACAGAAGGATTCCTTCTCGTCCTCACTATGGATCTTAATTTCGGTCTCATTATCGTTTTCACTGTCCATCTCACTATCCGTCCCATTCTCGATCTCACGACTGATCTCACCATCGTCTTCATCATCGGTCTCACTATTGATCCCACTACCGATTTCACGGGAGACCCTGCGAATGTCATCGACTCGGGCCTGCCCGTGCCAGGCGGGCCTGCGAGTGCAGCTCGCGCCTCCGGAGAGCCCCAGAACTGGACGCATCTCCCGAGACGTCCTCCGGACCCCACGGGCGCTCAGAGAGTCACGGCCTGCCCTCATTTGGCTGTATCCTCGTCCTGCCTTCGGCTGTCAATCCTGAAGGGGCCCCAGGACACACAAGCAAATACGCACGCAAGTCACAGGATTCCCCATACTCTCCCGTATTTTCAGGGTTTGGTCTTCGCCCCCACTTCCCCTATGTTCCCCTAGTTTCCGGGAAGTCGACGAATACTTGTGCCTGTGTGTGTCTTTTTTTTCTCCCTCCTGAAATCCTCGGGGAAACCACAGCAAGGTACCGATGCCGCTGCTCCCTATGGCTCTCTCCTGGGGTGCGCTCGGTGCCTTCTGACCAGAATTCCTCGGGGCGGAGCCGGCGGTGGCGAGGAGGGCCTCTCCCGGGAGGCCTTCAACACAGAGGGGAACAAAAACGAGGGACGGGGGTACGACAGGTCCGTGTCGTGCCGACTCCGGCCTTGGTTCCTGACACCGCGGGGATCGTTCAACCTTGAACGATCGGCCGCTTCCGCTTCGTCCGATCGTTCAACATCGACCGATTCTGGGTCGCCGCCGGCATTCAACGTTGAGCGCCGGCGGCGGGGTCGCCGCTGGTCGGCACGACAGGGACCTACCGTAGTGGTGTGGGTGCACGTCGCTCACTTATCATCGTGCTCATCTCTGGTGGAGCTCGTTTCTGATTGTTCCCGGCCCCCCAGTGGCCAGGAAGAGGCGGATCTTGGCCCCCCGAAAGCATCAAAGAACTCTCGAAGAATCAGAAACGAGCAATGTGTACCTCTCCTTCCTCCGAATCCTGGGGAGATGGGTGGGCCCAGGGAGCCGGTGCGTACAGTCCGGCGCTGGCACGACAGAAGCACACGGCGGCCCTCTGCAGCGCAGAATCTCGCCGGGGCGGCCGACGGGCCCGGCCCCTCCCTGCTGCACCTGGGCCTCGAGGCGGCGAGGTGCAGCAAGAATCAGGTCGGGCATGTCCTCCTACAGGCGGATCTTGGAGGGGAAATCAACCATAGATTCAAACATAACCCCTAAAAAATAGTCAACCGATCGTCCCCCGACTGTGTCTCGCCCATGTTTGAAGACTCCTCCTGCAGCTCGCCATCGCTCGGACGTCCATTACCCGTGCATTTTTCGATTTCGTGCGTGCATTCCTCGCCAAATTATCAAAAATTCTCCTCAATGGTCCACGCCGAGGAAAAATGCACACGTCCGAGCGACGCCAAGGCATGAGGGCACGCCCGACTCGGAGCAAAAGCACGCCGTGCCCTCGCCCGATGTATTCACGGTTCCTCTTGTGGCTGCGGCGGGCTGCCGGCCCCTCGTGCACGCGCACGTCGGCATGCATCTCCGAGGGCGAGCTGCGGCGGCACCTGCCGATGGGGACTGAAGGGGCCCCAAGACACACAAATAAATACACACACGCAAATAACAGGATTCCCCTATTTTCGCACATGTTCTCTGGGCTTTCGTCTCCCCCCCCCACTTCCCATCTTTTCCCGTCTTTTCCTGAGATTCGACGATTCATTGTGTATGTGTGTTTTTCCCCTCTTGAATTCTGAGGACGAGACGCGGCTGCACCTGCCGAGGGGATGGGCACCACGCGCCGTGTGCAGGAGGCACCGCCCCTCTCACAACGGCGCTCGCCGTCGCGCTCTCCCCTCGCCGCCACCGCGGCGAAGCGCCCTCGGAGCCGCCGCCCCCGAGGCCCGGGCCGCCTCTCGAGCGCTGCCACCCCCTGCTCCTGCTCCTCTGAAGGGGCCCAAGGACACACAGGCATGAATACACACAAGTCCCAAGATGCCCCTGTCTTCGGGGGGTTCTCGTCTTCCCCTCCCCCCCACACACTTCCCGCAGCTCCCATATATACTCTCCTGGGAGTCGACGATGAATCGTGTCTGTGTGTGTGTGTTTTTCCCCTCCTGCTCCTCGCATCTGGACGCCCGAAATGGGTAATTACGGAAAGAATGGGCACAATGCCCAACAACAAATGTTGTCCCAAGCCAACAGCGGCCGCTGTTGGGCAGGCGGCCTTCTGTCTCGAATGGACACAGGCCGCGGCGGCGTGTGGACAGCGAGTCCTGCTCAAAATGAACAGGATCCGCTGTTGGGCATTGTACCCATTCTTTCCGTGCCCATTTCGTTCGTGCAGATCGCATGGCGGGCCCCAGAGACCCTGCACCCCAAAATCTGGTCCTCTCCGGGGGGGCGCCTCTCTTCCTGCCGGCCTGGCCCTCCGCCGGCGGACCTATAGACCGTCCTCCTCGTCCTCGTCCTCCTCCTCCTTCTCCTCCTCCTCCTCCTCCCTCCCTCCCTCCCTCCCTCCCTCCCTCCCTCCCTCCCTCCCTCCCCCTCAGGTTCAGATCCCAACCGGACGCGTGAGATCCCAACCGGACGGTTCAGATCCCAACCGTCAAGGACACGTGGGACGCGTGAGATCCCAACCACTTTGGAGCCTCTGAAAAGCTCCAACCTCTGCAAGGTTCTGAGAGCCACTGCGAGCCTCTGAGAGATTCTGCGAGATTCTGAGAGATCCTGAGAGATTCTGAGAGATTCTGAGAGATTCTGCAAGACTCTGAGAGATCCTGAGAGATTCTGAGAGATTCTGAGAGATTCTGAGAGATTCTGAGAGACTCTGAGAGATTCTGAGAGATTCTGAGGGATTCTGAGAGATTCCGAGAGATTCTGACAGATTCTGAAAGATTCCGAAAGATTCTGAGAGATTCTGAGACATTCTGGGACATTCTGAAACATTCGGAGACATTCTGAGAGATTCCTGAGAGATTCCTGCAAGCCTCTGAGAGATTCCTGCCGAGATTCTGTGAGATTCTTACTATTATTACTACTACTACTACTACTACTACTACTACTACTACTACTACTACTACTACTACTACTACTACTACTACTATTACTACTACTACTACTACTACTACTACTACTACTACTACTACTACTACTACTACTACTACTACTACTACGACTACCTACGACTACGACTACGACGACTGCTACTACTACTACTACTTATTACTACTACTACTACTACTACGACGACTACTACTACTACGACTACTACTACTACTACTACTACGACTACTACTGCTACTACTACGACCACTACTCCTACTCCTACTACTACTACTACTACTACTACTACTACTACTACTACTACTACTACTACTACTACTAACTACTACTACTACTACTACTACTACTACTACACTACTATTGCTACTACTACTACAACTACTACAACTACTACTACTACTACTACTACTACTACTACTACTACTACTACTACTTACTACTACTATCACTACTACTAACTACTACTACTACTCTATACTACTACTACGACTACGACTACTACTTTCACTACGACTACTACTACTACTACTACTACTACTCCTACTACGACTACTACTACTACTACTACCACTACTACTACTACTACTGCTACTACTACTTGTACTACTACTACTACTGCTACTACTACTAATTCTACTGCTACTGCTACTACTACTACTACTACTACTACTACTACTACTACTACGACAAGTACTACTACTGCTACTACTACTGCTACTACTACTACTACTAATACGCAGACTTCTAGTCGTACTACATCTACTATTCCAAGTATCACCATTACTACTACTATTACAACCACGACTACGTGTACTTCTATACCCTCCACAAGTAGTACTAGTAATATTACGAGTTGTACTGTTACTACCACTACTAATAGTACTACGCCCTCCAGAAATACTACTGCTACTACGTTTACTACTACTATTACTTCTTCTACTACTACTACTACTACTACTACTACTACTGCTACTACTACTACGACTACTACTACTACTCTTACCAAGATTACGACTACTACTACTACTACTACTACTACTATTACTACTACTACTACTACTACTACTACTACTACTACTACTACTACCACTATTACTACTACTACTACTACTACTACTGCTATGCCTACTACTATTGCTATTACTAAGTACTGCTATTACTACTTCGACGACTACTACGACGACTACTACTACTACTACTACTAGCACTACTACTACTATTACTAGTACTACTACTACTACTACTACTACTACTACTACTACTACTACTACTACTACTACTACTCCTACTACTGCTACTACTCCTACTACGTCTACGAGGACGACTACTACTACTACTACTAGCACTACTACGACTACTACTACTACTACTACTACTACTACTACTACTGCTACTACTACTACTACTACGACTACTACTACTACTACCCATACTGCTAGTACGACTACGACTATAGTACCACTACTTACTAATACTACTACTACTACTACTATACTACTACTACTACTACTAACTACGGCTACCAGTACTACAACTACTACTACGACTACTACTACTACTACTACGACGACACTACTACGACGACACTACTACTACTATGTTATACTACTATATTACTACTACTCTTACTACTACTACTACGAGTATACTACTACTACTACTACTAACTACTACACGACTACTACTACTACACTACCACTACTACTACTACTACCACTACTTACTACGACTCTAACTACTACTACTACTACTACTAACTACTACTACTTCTACTACTGGTAGTACTACTACTACTACTACTGCTACTACTACTACTAGTACTACTACTACTACAACTGCTACAACTACCACTGCTACTATAACTGCTACTACTACTACTCTACTACTACTACTACTACTACTACTACTACTATTACTATTACTATCACTATTACTAAGTACTGGCTATGCTACTACGAACTACTACTACGACGACTACTATTACTACTACTACACTACTACTACTACTACTACTACTACTACTATAAAACTTTACTACTTCTACTACTACTACTACTACTACTACTACTACTACTACTACTACTACTACTATTACAACTACTAATACCAGCACTACTACTAATACTACTACTACTACTACTACTACTACTACTACTACTACTGCTACGAATCCTACTACGTCTACAACGACCACTACTACTCCTACTACCACTACTCCTACTCATACTTCTACTACTACTACTACTACTACTACTACTAGTACTACTACTACTACTACACTACTACTACTACTAATACTACTAACTACGGCTACAGTGCTACAACACTACAACGACTTACGACGTACTACTACTACTACTACTACGCTACTACTACTACGACACTACTACTACTACTACTACTACTACTACTATACTACTGACTACTGTTTACTACTACTACTACTACTAATACTACTCACGACTACTACTACGAGTACTACTAACTACTACTACTACCACTAACTACTACTACTACTACTACTACTACTACTACTACTACTTACTACTACTACTACTACTACTACCTTACTACTACTACTACTACTACTACTACTACTACTACCACTCTATTACTACTACTACTACTACTACTACTACTACGACTACTACTACTACTACTACTACTACTACTATACTACTACTACTACTACTACTACTACTACTACTATACTACTACGACTACTACTAACTACTACTACTACACTACTTACTTCTAATACTACTACTACTTACTACTACTACTATACTAACTACTACTACTACTACTACTACTACTACTACTACTACTCTTAGTAATACTACTACTACTACTACTACTACTACTACTACTACTAGCACTACTACTACTACTACTACTACTACTACTACTACTACTACTACTACTACTACTACTACTACTACTACTAGTACTACTAGTACTACCAGTACTACTACTACTACTACTACTACTACTACTACTACTACTACTACTACTACTACTACCACTACTACTACTACTACTACTACTACTACTACTACTACCACTACTACTACTACTACTACTACTACTACTACTACTACTACTACTACTACTACTACTACGACTACTACTTCTACCACTACTACAATTCAGCAAAAGACGCGCAAGATCCCAACCGCAATAACTCAGGCGTCAATTTGCTCCTGTAAGGTGTCCATCGCAATTTCAGATTGCAATGAACAAGTATAGTTTTTTTCCAATATGTTTTCTTTATTCGCTTCCTCCTCGGTTGGGATCTGACCGTGCCTGGTGTTTTAGACGGTTGGGATCTGAACCGTCCGGTTGGGATCTCACGCGTCCGGTTGGGATCTGAACCCATCGCCCCTCCCTCCCTCCCTCCCTCCCTCCCTCCCTCCTCCTCCTCCTCCTCCTCCTCCTCCTCCTCTCCTCCCTCCTCTCCTCCTCCTCCTCCTCCTCCTCCTCCTCTCCTCCTCCTCCTCCTCCTCCTCCTCCTCCTCCTCCTCCTCCTCCTCCTCCTCCTCCTCCTCCTCCTCCTCCTCCTCGACGCCATGATTGGTTCCACACGTCGGCCCCCAGAGGTCTCTCGACCCCTTCCCGTGGACCGGCTTCTCGTCCCCAGTCGCCGTTTGACGGCCCCGAGGCCCGGCGAGGGCCCCCAGAGGCCGAAGATGGCGAGAAACCTCCCGGCGCAATGTTTCCCGGACGCGAGGGGGGGTCTGGGGAGCCTGCCTCCTTTTGCTGCCGCCCACCTCCCGCCGCCCCTCCGCCGCGTTCCCTGCCGCGGAGGAGCTGCCGACGACGACCCCTTCAGACGCCATCGAAGGCGAGGCCCCTGTGCCGGGGAGAACGCCCCGGCAGTGGAGCCGTCCTGTAGCTCTTCTTGATGGTGGCCTCGTCGGCGCCTCGGGGGACCTGCAGCACGCCGTAGTGGTCCTGGGCGGCCAGAGAGTTTTTTGCTGCTCGACGAGGAGGAGGAGGAGGACGAGGACGAGGACGAGGAGGAGGAGGAGGAGGAGGAGGAGGAGGAGGACGAGGACGAGGAGGAGGAGGAAGAGGAGGCGGCGGCGGCGGAGGGGGAGAGGAGGAGGAGGAGGGAAGAGAGGAGAGCAACCCCCGATCTGGGCCAGACGGGCCACTCGCGACGCGCCTGCGCGCGGGCACCGGGCGTCGAGCGCGCGATCACTGAAGCACAACACCGCGTGACTGGCACAGTAGCGTGAAGCAGAAGACCGCCAGGCAGAGTGGGATCGCTGCACGAGCCGGCCTGCCACAGGCAAGCTCACGCGACAATACGTGGCCCGCGAGGAAAAGGAACGACGACACGCGTGTGGAAAGGCCAGACCCCAGAGATCCGACGTCGTGTTTTTTTCAATACGGGGTCCTCGGAAGTCTCGACCCATCCTCCAGGACCGGTTTTTCATCCTGAGTCGTTTTTTGACGGTCCCGGGGCCTGAGGCCGAAAATTGCGAAAAACCTCCGTCTTGATTGTTTCAATGCGTTGGATCTCTGGGACGGGGAAGGGGAGGGGGGCGGGACGAAAAGGAGGACGAAGACGTGGGCGAACAGGGAGCTACACGGCGCGGGCACTGCATGGAAAGACCCCCCTTGGAGAAGGGGGCCCTTGGAGAGAAGCGTCGGCGGCGAGCCCCCGGGGGGAGGGGGAGGGAGGGAGGGAGGGAGGGGGAGGGAGGGAGGGAGGGGAGGGAGGGAGGGAGGGAGGGAGGAGGAGGAGAGGAGGAGGAGGAGGAGGAGGAGGAGGAGGAGGAGCAGAAGGAGGGGTGTGTAGTGGAGTGGAGTGGACTCCGCTGCGCAGCAGGTTCGGGTCTTAGGAAGGCCTGGACAAACGAGCATTCGAACGTCGAGCTTGCTCAGCTCGGCTCAGAACTTTGGGATGTAACCCCCTAGCAATTCTGTCAAGGTACTCTTGCCCCGTGGCGGACTTCCTCTTACTACAAGGGCCTTTAAGAGATCGCAGAACCTTATCCGCGGTGCCCCCACACTCGGTGCAAAACCAAACCTGAAGGGTCGGGTGAACATTCAGGGTATGCGTAGTGTGGGCCCAACCCCCCGCGATATGGACTCGCGCCCCCTTTAACGGCGAAAACAGGACCCCATCGACATTGTACAGCCTAGGACATTCAGATTCGACGAATTCCTGGGTGGTGGCGAGGGTCGCAGAACCAAAACAAGAGAGGCACCGTCGGCCGCAGTCGGCCAGACGGTGCCTGGAAACGAGGGCAGCAACAGTGGCAGCAGCGGGAGGCGGAGGAGGAGGAGGGGCGGGGGGAGGCGGGACCTCAGAGGGGCTCCCAGGGCCTCGGGCGGCGTCCCTTTCCATTCTCTCAGTCTCCTGGCTGGCCGCAATGCTGTCCAGCGTGGCTCGGAGGAGCCTCATGCGGACGAGGTACGCCCTCCGCTCGGCCAGCAGGATGGGTTGGCGGACCTCGGCGGGCAGCCTTGCTCTGGCCGCTGCACAGCCCGCGAACTCGTCGGCGAGCAGGTTGCCTATGACGAGGTACCTGTTCACCTTCTGGGCTGCGACGTCCTGGGCCGTGCTGTGCGACGGCGTCCAGAGCACCGTCACCTCGGCGTGGCGGCGTGAGCCCATCAGGTCCCCGATGAGCTTCCAAAGGTCGGCGTCCTCACCTGCTGGGTTCGCGTAGGCTTGGGAGTACCAGCCCGCCGCCACGCATTCACAGTCCGTCACGTAGGTGAGAAACCTGGTGGTGCACCAGAGGGCGAGGTACAGGGAGTAGAGCTCTCCCCTCGCCACCACTTGGCGTGGGCCACCCAGCTGGCCGAAGACTGCACCATGTAGGTTGATCTCGGGCAGTAGGCTGGCCACACATACAATGGCGACTCCAATCCTCATGAAATCGCTGATGCTCGCATCTGGTCCTCCACTGGCGTCCCCGAAGATCTCGACTGGAGACTCAGCACTCCCCGCCCCAAAGATCCCTTCGGACAACTCGTTGATGCCCGTGAACTCAAGGACCGTGTCCTTCGGTGGGGGCGGGGTCTGGGTCCACTGGGTCGGTAGCAGTCCACGTAGCCAGAAGCACTCGGTGGCGTCCGTCTGAGCCATCGCTGCTGGAACCAAAGACTCTGAGCGTTCATATGGCGCAGCCTGCACGTTCTTGCTACACTGCCAGAATCTGTGCTTGGCCGTATCTGGTGCCTCTCGGCAGCGGTCACACAAGTTGCTGCCCTTATAGCCCTTCAATTCATCATATCGTCTCTGTCGCGTCCAATATCCACCTGTGGCAATATTGACCAGCAGCTCAGTGAGACGCACACCGTGTGGGAGTTGCCCGACTTGTTTGATCAACAGCCGAAATGACCGATTGTCAACTCCCTGCTCGACTCCACCTCCGCAGTAGTGCTTGGCAGCCGCGGTCCATACCACCTGGGCCGCCGACTGACGTACATCCTTCAACAGCTCACGGTGTGTGTCGAGAAACTTATTGCCCGTGTATATGGCGTCTGGAAATTGCCATTGCTCCGACCCCGTGGGCGTAGTGTACGACCACGTGTCCACATCCTCAGGGTTCCACTTGATGCGGAGGAGGGTGAGGATTACTGCGGACACAGGGCCACGCACTGCACGCACCTGATGTTGGGGATCCAGCTGGGATAGGTGGTCTCGAACATGATGCCATACTTGTCGTACTCGCTGGCGCAAACCTGGTTGCTGCTGCCAGACGCTGAGCCACATGTCCACGGTCTTGGCTGGCATCGCCACGGCAGGGCCCCCACCTGGCGCTCTCAGGTCCAGGAGGGTAGTGAGGCATCGGCCTCTTGTGGCAGCAGCACAGGTCTGACCGAGTCGGCGGCGATGGGTTGTCAGCTGGTGGCCGAACATCCCGTGCACCTCAAAGCCGTAGGAGCCCGCGGGTTGGCAGCCATTGCGCTCCAACCGCGTCGTAATCCCATACCGTCGAGTGGCTCGGCTGAATCTCCTCACCTTCTCGTTCATCGCTCCGTGCTTGATCTGTCTCTGCGTCCTGGTGGCACGTCCCAGCTTGCCGCAGCTGAAGTCCACCCCCAAGTACGGCGCCTGCGCCATGGCCCTGACTGGGAAACCCTTGAGCCTGGCGGCCCTGGCCACAGCGCGGGCGTCGTCGGGATTCGTGCACATGATCATAGACTTCTTGGCCAACTTGAGGCCTGCCTTGGCTAGCTCTTGGCCCGCCTTCACAACTCCGCGTATAAGGTTAGCCCTGACAGCCTGGCGTGAGCCCGTGATCTTCTGGCATATATCATCTATCCAAACTCGATGGTTCATCCTGGGCGTCGCCGTAACCACCACCTGCATCACGAAATGGGTGAGTATCTTGGCGAATCTGGTTCCCCCTCGCAGCCCCTGGATGACTGACTGGCAGGGCTCGAAGGGTGTGCACACAGCTCCTTCCTGTGACAACGTCCGCATCGTTATGCACTGGAGGAGCTCCAAATATAAGATGACAGGTGGAAAATGAAGCCTCAAAGCCGCCCTCACCAGGGGCAGCCAAGGTATTGAGTCGTAAAATTCTTGAATGTCAAGCAAACCTTGCCCGAACTCCATTCGCATCCAGTGCGCAACTTCCTCGTCAATGGCATGAAGATATGCTTCACGCAAACAACTATTTCCAGCAACTGCGGCATCCCATGCCTGTTCTTGATCTTTGCTCCATTGCTTCACGATAGGTTCCCTGATGTGGGACCAGAGGCGGCCCATCATAGATATCATACCTATGCCTCTGTCCCCCTGGGATTTCTTGGGAGTCAAGAAGGTCACAATGAGCTGAGTCTGGGCTGGCCAAGCGAGCAGGGCTTCTGCGTTCTTCAGAATATCTGTGAATTCCTCGATGGCCTCACGAGGGAGGCGTTGGAAGTCGACTGGGCTCAGGACGTCCACCCCCAGCCCTGCCTTAGCCTTCATGGCCTTGGCGCTGGCGTAGACCAGGTCTGGGGTAAGCTCAGGAAGGTCCTCGCCCTGGGCCGCCTCTCGAATGAGACGAAACACCTCCGTAATCTCGCTGACGTCGGGGGGCCGTGGGGCCCACATCCTCTTGAAAGTCACCGCCTTGTGCTCCATGATGTCAGCTGGGTGAACGAGGGTGCGCTCCCCGACCTCCAGCTCGCTCGGCGGTAGTGGGTTCACCTTCAGAGACTTGTGGAGGATGCCCACGGCCTCTGGTCGCGTCACAAAGGTCTTAAAGCTGGACATCGACTCATGGACTGCCGCGCGCTGAGCCCTGCTGGCCACCCGCTTCGCTGCCACGACATAATTCTCCAGCACTGGGGTCGACAGCCGACTCGGGTCGCCGAGGACAGCCAACCACTGGTCCCACGGGGCCTCACGGCCCGCGTTCAGAAGGCTATGCACCCCTTCGGGCCTGGACTGCCGTAGGTGGGCGCTGGCCTTGCCGTACTCCTGCTGCTGGCGCTGACCGTTGTCCCTGCTCTGGTGCCTGAGGACTCCAGCGAGCACCGTGTGGACGCGGGTCCACCACTGGCTACGTTGATCATGAAGGGCGAGCTCCCGCACGTGAGCCGTGACCCTCATGGGCTTCTCATGGATCCTGGGCCCCACGGCGCGCGTGGGCCCAGCAGGGGGCCTGACATGATGGTGAGTATGGAAAGCCTGCTCGACCGCCGTGACCCACGTCGCGTACTGCCCCGTGAGGAGCTTTCCGCGAGCGGGTTCGAGCGAAAAGGCTACGGAGGAGGACAGGAAAGGGGAGAGACTCGCCACGGCATCCGCTCCCGACCGAAAGCCCACCTGCAGTCGAGCCTCGGCCCACGTGGACGCTGGAATTTCAAACGAAGGGTCGGGCACATCTTCGACCACGGGGCACGAGGGAGCTACCTGCTGGGGGGGGTCGGGGCGATGCAACTGAGCACTACTATTACCGTCTTTGCTGCCAACAACGGGGTTACTTAAAACCGCCGAGGGGGAAAGGGGTTGGGCCTCGCATACCGACGAATTGACACTGACACTCACATTGACTGTATCGGGCTTTTTGTCCCCGACGGCCGATGCGCCGACCGCACCCGATCCATCGGACAACAGCTCGCCACCTAGGTGTGAGTCAGGACAAAAATTAAATTCGTGGGCCCAGGGGTCCTCCTCGTCCTCTGGGAACGCAACAAATTCGTGGTCCAGATCAGGATCCTGATCGGCCTCCTCGATCACCTGAGGACGGGCAGTCCCAGTTTGTGCGGGAGGCTCCAAAACGTCCCCGAAGGCCTCCTGGAACCCCTCGACCCTCTTGGCGTGAGCTTCCTGGCGTCTAACAGCCGCAGCGGACCTGGCCTGGCTGGACTTAGATCCAGGAGTGGGCTCGCACCGGGGCCTCGGGAGTTGGGGCAACTTCGGGGGCAGAGAAATCTCACGCGTCCTAAGGGTCTGGCCTGAAGCACGTAGGCTCAAGGCTAGCCCGAGATGAGGCTTCCACGGGACTCTTCTGACTACTTCCAGACTATGGATGAATGAGGACGCGGCAGCGCTCATATAGACAAAGTCGATCATTGTGTCAGGTCCTTTTTTCTGGGCACAGGTGCCCTCAACTCCAGCTGGTACTCGCACGTGGCCTCCCGTCACTCTGTGGAAGGCCGTGCGCATGAGCTCGTCTGGCGTCATGTTGAAGTCACCGATGATCAGCCACGGGACACGGAGTGAACGTAGTAGCCCTCCGAGTCGGTTGAATCTCTCGATGTTCCTGCCCGTCATCTTGATGGACGGCAGCGCGTACAGGGCGACCACCACGATCGCGTAGCTGTGCTGCTGCAGTATCACTGGGCAGAATCCGTCGTAGGCCGACTGCTTCGGCGCCTTGAGGTACTTGGCGGCCGCCCTCGCCTCGGGCAGCTGCTGGATCTGTAAGTGTTTGCGGGACAAAATCATCTCGCCTCCCTCGTTCGAGTGTGCCTCCCTAGCCTTGGACACTACCTTCGAGGTGCGGCGAGCCGAATTCATGATCATGCGGAGATTGAGAGCTCGGCTTGCCTTTGTCCACTTCTTGACGTCCGACTCGCGATGAATGTGAGTCTCAGTCATGACCCAGTGGTCGTAGGCTCCCACGTGCTCCTGTACGTACTTCCATACCTTGTCCGTTAGGCATGTGACGTTCGAATAGAATAGCCTAGTGCATTCCCCTTCGTCACAGCCCGCCCCCTCGGTCTTGTGGGTCCGAGGGGCCCCCGTTCGACACCGTCAAGCTGAGGGAGCTGCAGGCGCCCCAGCTGCGTCACCACTGGCGGTGCCCTTGCCCTTCGCCTTCGTCACGGTCTGCTGCGCTAGGAACTTGGCCGCCGACAGCCTCTCCGCCTCCGCCTTGACGGCGTCTGAAGGTTCGGCTGCCGCCGCCGCCCCGCCGCCGCCGCCTGTGGAGTTCCCTGCCGCCGATGCCGCCGCAGCGGGAGGTGCCCCCTGGCCCCCGCCGCCGTCCGCCGTGGCCGCCTCCTCAGGAGCGCCGTCAGCAGGTGCACGTCTCTTCTTCTTCGCCCGCTCCTCGATGGTGCGCCGATGCTGCTGCATGGCCTCCAACCACTTCTGGATCTCGGCCTCCTTGCCCGTGAGAGTCTCCTTGGCGCCCTGCAGTTGGCCTCGGAGCTCCTCCAGGGCCTTCTTCTCCGCGTCCGTGGCGTCCAGCGCCGCCAGATTCGTGAAGAAGCTGTCGTCCCACTCGAGGGAGATGATCTTCTTCTCGCCATCGGAGCTGGTCTTGGCCTCGGTGACCCCCTCGGCCTTGGCCAATGCCGTGGCTGCAGCACGCTTGGCCTCGGTGGTCTCGGCCAGGTGGATGGCCGCCGTCCTCTCCTTCGCCTCCGCTGCTGCCAGGTTGCTGCGGAGGCGAATGACATTGCTGACCGCCTGGCTGTGGAGGTGCTCCGCGTTCCTCCACGCCCCGTCGGCCCTGCGTAGGGCCTCTGCGGGCGTGGTCTTGGCGGCCTCCCGCCCGCTCTCCTCCTTGGCGAGTTTGTCCAGCTGCGCCTGGAGGTCCGCCTTGAGCGTGGGGTCGGTGGCTGCAGCAAGGGCCTGCTCCAGGAGGCTCTTCACGGACTTGCCCCCCTTGCCGCCCTTGCCGCCTCCCAGCCCGCTCCCCACGGGGCCCTTCAAGATGCCTGGGCGCCGTGGCTGCGGGCGCTCGCTCTCGCTGCCGCTGGTGGCGTCGTAGAAGCCGTCGGCGTCGCTGTCGCCAAACTCATCCACGAACTGCACCCGCCTCGGTCTCCTCTTCTTCTCGAACGGCTTGACCTCATTGCCACATCCGTTGCAGATGTTGTGGCGGCGGGCCAGCACCCCGTTCCATTCACATGTCTGGCACTGCGTGCATCTGGTCCACAGCTGCTGGTGCTGGTGGCCGCCCGCCATTGCTTCTGTCCCTGTGTTGGTCGGTGCCTCTTCTTGGCTGGCACGCAGAAAAGGCACAGTCCCTCAAGCGCTACTGGGAAGCCCAGGGACGAACTCAAGAGAGCAAGTGGGCCTCCTGGGGCCCCTCACCCGCTCGAGCCCAAGTTGCTTGAGAGGAGCAGAAGGAGGGGGAGGAGGAGGAGGAGGAGGAGGAGGAGGGGGGGAGGGAGGGACGGAGGGGAAGTGGGGCGAGGCTGCGCCCTCTCGGAAGGCTCGGAGGTCCCCCGCGGCCTTCTGAGGACGAGGAGGAG
>CAUYUJ010021700.1:0-20000 GCA_963575745.1 Prorocentrum cordatum | reverse complement strand
CCTCCAACAGGCGGATTTTGGACGGAAAATGAAAAATACCCCCCAAACAAATAGTCAAATCATAATCGAAACATCGTCCCCTGAATTTGTTACTACTTTTGATACTCCTGCTGCAGAGGGACAGGCCCGACTTCAGACCAAATCCAAAGGGAAAGCTGCTCAGCCCGAGTCCTCCCAACAGATGTCTCCCCTCTCCGCCATTACCTCGTAGAGCCTATTGACCCAGCCGACACGGTGGGGCGACAAGGGAGGCCCGACGGGGCAAGCACGGGGGTACGCTGCTGGGAGGTTGGGTCTCTGCCCGCCTTGAGGTCCTCGAGGGCCCTCTTCCTGCCCGCAGTTCGGTGGGAGGGGGCACAGGTCCCCGAGGCTCCAAATGTGGCGCCTGGCGTAGGCTTAGGTCGGGCATGTCCTCCCACAGGCGGATTTTGGACGAAAAAACAACAATAATGAACAGAGCACGAAACATTGTCACCGTATTCTGACTATTCTTGGATTTTCCCCGTGTAGAAGGACATGCCCGACTTAGGCGCAGGCACCGCAAACACTTGACCGGAGGAGCCCTTCGGTCTCCCCCGCCCACCAGAGCCGATGGGACCAGTGAGCCAAGGCAGACCTTGCAAGGCCACATAGGCAGCGAGCTTGGACGAGACGAGCCCTGGTCTTGCAGCACCTGCCACCCTGCAAACGCCCTCAGAGGCTGCCGCTCCTCTTCACCTGGTGCCCCTTGGTGTCCGAGACGAGCTCGGGCGGATCGAACACACAACGAAGCCGACGCTTATCAGCATCCTCCTCGTCATACTCCCCCTCCTCTTCCCCCGTCCTCGTCCTCCATCCCTCTTGATTGTAGATACGTAACCCCTCCTCGTCGCACCGCCAGTCTAAGACCTCCGGGAGCATCGCCTGAGACTTCCTTGCCACTCATGGCCCTCGAGGTTGACACTGCCAAAGGCTCAACGGATGGCGGGGCTCAACGGATGGCGGGCGGGAGGTTTTCAAAATGAGGCTCTCGCCTCGACGCCGCGCACCTGTGTCGCAAGCGCTTCCAACGGCTCCCATGATGCAGTGCGAATCATGTTCGACATGTGGTTCTTGCCTGGGGTCCGTGCACACTCGACTTGAACGCTCTCAACTGTTGTACGGATGGCGGAAGACACGTTCTCAAATGTACTGTGACACTCGCCTATGCACTGCGCACATTCGTCATACAAGTTCCCAATAACTACAAGGATGCGTGGGTAACCGTTCGTTTTTTCTGGGGCGGCTGTCGCCTGAGCGCCGCGCACGTCCGACGTAAAACCTTATGGCAGCTACGAGGGTGGAGGGCGGATGGCGTTCAAAACATTGTTTTCGCCTCAACGCCCCGCACGGTGAACGTACAGCATAGAGCTGCTACGAGGACGGAGGGCGAATCGTGGTCATGACGTGTGACACGATTTTGCCAGGTTTGTGCATCTTGCAACTGCTGCACATAGAGAGGGTGACTCCCATGCAGACTGGGGATCTCGAGTGGGACTTCGTTCAAATGTAGTAAGGACGCGCTGCAAGGACGGAAGACCGTTGGACGGTCCTTGGACGCAACGGCGCTGAGCCCCCGGAACAGACTGCATTTCTGCATCCGATTGGTTCGTCGTTGCCGTCCCCCAGAATTTCCCCGTCTTTGCCTTCCCCTGCTGCTGCTCGCCCTTCCCCTCCTAGTCCCCCTCCTCTTCCTCCAGTGCGCAAATGGCCGCCCTCGCTGATCGCACAGCCGACCATGGGTGAAGTCACGCGGCCGATGTCTGTGGACACCCGCCCAGCGGATAGATGCCTTTGCGTAAACAGAAGGGATGGGTGGCCTGCCACTCTCCACTCTCCACTCTCCTCCTCCTCCTCCTCCTCCTCCTCCTCCTCCTCCTCCTCCTCCTCATCCATCCCTCCCTCCCCCCTCCCTCCCCTCCCTCGTAGGACCTAGGACCGAAGCAGCACGCCGTGTCTCACTCGCACGAACAGTGTCGCGAAAGCCAGAAGCATCGACAGAGCAGCCACACACCCGCCCTCCCACACCCAGCTCTTCCTCCTCCAATGACGAACCAACAACACACACCCATACCCATTGGAGGGTCAGAGAGGGCTATGGGTGCGTGTTGTCGGATGGGGGTCCCCGCTCGAACGGGAGCGTTCCCCAGGGTCCGACAACCCGCACCCATACCCATAGCCAGTCCTCCTCCCAACGACTCTCCCTATGAGTATGGGTGTGTGCTGTTCGTTCGTCATCCAACTCCTCCTCCTCCTCCTCAACCTCCTCCTCCTCCTCCTCCTCCTCCTCCTCCTCCTCCTCCTCCTCTTCCGCATCCTCCTTCTCCTCCTCCTCCTCATGTTTGCCCTGCCCCTTCATTCATAGAGCAATATGCCAGCCAAGTTGAACCCTCATCCCGTCCTGCTCCAGATCCGTGCTGCTTCCGCGCCAACTCCTACGCAATCCCACCCACACAACTGTTGCCACTCGCTCGCAGCGCTCGCGGGGGGAGGAGACCCGCGGGACATCGGACTTTCTCGGAAGGCCTCCTATTCCTCCTGCCCCTCATCCTCCTCCTCCTCCTCCTTCTCCTCCTCCTCCTCCTCCTCCTCCTCTCCTCCTCCTCCTCCTCCTCCTCCCTCCTCCTCCTCCTCCTCCTCCTCCTCCTCCTCCTCCTCCTCCTCGTCCTCCTCCTCCTCCTCATCCAAGGGCACCCGAAAGCGTCCGGAGGCCCCCAGAGACCTCTGGTCAATCCCGGAGACCTCTGCAGGCTTCAGCAGGCCTCTGCAAACCTCCCCTGCTAAGCCGCCCCGATACGCAACACGCGACACGTGGCATATTGACACGGAGCTCCACACGTAGACTGGACGCGTAGGTCTAACGCGATACGTTCGCCAAAACGTGGGTAGGCCAACACGTGCCGACCCAACACGCACTCCGTTGACGCGGACGTGCTGAGCACGGCATGTGCTGCGTTTCGAGGCAGCTAGGCTCCCCAGAGGTCCGCGCGCTCGCAGCGTGAGGAGAAGCGCTCCTCTTTGCCCATGCCGCTTTGGCTGGCCTCTTGTCTACCACCGCGCGGACCCACCGGCTGCGGAGAGCGGCATGCCGAGGCGGCCTCCCCGGAGGTCCGCGAGATCTCAGCGGGGGGAAGACGCGCTCCTCGTCTTGGAGGCCTGGAAACGGACACCAGCAACACAGGGGGGGTGCCTCCACAGGGGTAAGATACTCCAAGATGTTGGTGTTGGTGGGACTAGTTCGGCCACTCGGATGGAGGCCTCCCAGGAGGGGTCCGAGCAGATGGGATCGGAGGATCCCGCCGCATCGCCGATGCATCGGCGATGCATCGGCAATGCACTGGCGACGTCGGCGATGCATCGGCGACGTCGACGTGGAGAAAACTGGGCCCCACATCGAGCCGCATCGCCGATGCAGCGCCGATGCATCGGCGATGCGGCGCGACCCTCGGACCCCATCTGCACCGACCCCATCTAGGAGGCTAGATCAGAAAGCCCGAATATTACCACCATCACCGAGATCGGGAGCAGCTTCCCTCGGTGAAGGCGCAGCGCCGATGCTGGTGTTGGCGTCAACCTCCGGGCCTCCAGGCCTTCGCACAGATGCCGCCGCGACCGGCCTCTGCCTCTAACACCCGCGCGGGGACCGATACCGACTGCGGTGAGAAAACAAGCGGCGGGCCGGGGCCCGAGGTCGTGCATCTCCTCCTACAGGCGGCTTTTGGAAACATAGCTAGAACAGATCGCAAAATGCCCAACGATGGTCACCAAATCATCAAACGTCTTTCAGACATCAGAGATAGACAATGAACGAATTCTGGAAGGAAGAAAATTCAAGAGTAGTCCAAACAAAGAATCGGAAAACCGTCACGAGACTATTTCTGTTACCACTCTTGAATACTCCTCCTGGAAGGGAGCTTGCCCGACTCAAGCGAAGCCACGACCCAAACGCTCGCCATCGCTCGGACGTCCATTCCCCGTTGCATGGTTCGGTGTCGTAGCTTGTCTTTTGCTAGATGATCCAGAACCCAGAGATCCGACGCTCCAAAAAAATGGAGCGGCTGGTTTGGGTTGTTTTCAGCATCCGGGCGCGTTCTCAGAATGTGGTGTTCGCCCTCGCGCCGCGCACATGTGTCTGAAAAATTGCAGCGTCACGGATGGAGGGCGGGTCATGTTCAAAATGTGGGTCTCGCCTCAGCACCGCGCACACGTGTCTTAAAAGTTTGCAGCGGATTTGCGGGTTGAGGGCGGGTGGTTTTCAAAGTGTGGTTATTGCCTTGGCGCCTTGCACATTCGTCTCTAAGTGTTTGCGGCAGCTTCACTTATGGATGGCAGCACCGTTCCAAAATGTGGCTCTCGCCTCAACGCCGCGCACATGCGTCTTGAAAGCACCCAGCAGTTTCTAGGGCTCGTGCCTTTCAAGGACCAAAGATGGTGTCAGGACGCAACGTTCAAATTGATTCCGTGTGTTGATGTCCCAGAAACAGCGTTCTGGCACGACCAAGGATAGGATTACCAAGACGCAGCAATCATGCGGATTCGCGGCGCTGGAGTCCAAAGAATTGTGTTTGGCACGATTGAAGATGCTGGGACGGCTGTCTTCCAAAAGGGAATTTCCCGGAATGCAACTAATTTCGTGCAGGGGTTTGTAAAGAGGAACCTTGGATCGGCGCCAAGCCTGGGGGGAAGTTTGAGGGGGCGGGCCTCTTCAGAAGGCTCGAAGCGCCATGGCTTTCTGAAAAGTTGTCTAAGCCTTCCCCGAAGACATAGAAAACTTGTCAAAAGGCTGGGGGAGTTCTGAGAAGCCCCGCTAATGTCTGAGAAGGCCTCCGCCTCATCACTGAACTCTCGACCCCATCCCTGGGACGTCCTCTCCTCGCCGCGGGTCGCTCCTGATGGCTCCTGGGGCCGCCAACGGCCCCAGGGGGCGCCGTAGTGGCCAAAACACGCATAAGCAACGATCACAAACGGGTCTTCAGCGAGACGACCTGGCGACTGGCGACCTTACGCGGCGGCCTCCGCGGGCCGCCAGCACGGCACGCCACACTGGAGACGAGGGCGCTTACGCGCGAGCTTACGCGGGCAGCTTACGCGTGAATGACGGCGCAGACGACCCCGTTCGTTCCCAGACATCCAGCCGCTCCAATGTCTTGAATGCGTGGGCCCCGGAGCTCTGGACCACTTCCCTGGGGCCAGTTTTTCGTCCTGAACACTTGTTTGACGCTCCCGAAGCCTGGCGAGGGCCCCAGGAAGCTGAAAGCGGCCAAAATCCCGCCGCTCCAATATGTTTGGAGCGTCGGACCTCTGGGTTTGCGTCGCTCACATGGTCGTGGTTGACCCGCGGCGCCTGGAGGCCTCCCCCCGGCGACCGCTCGCCCCTCCGGCCCGCCGCGCGAGGAGGGGGCAGCACAGGCTGCACAGGCTGCTGGCCGACGTGCCCGCGGCGCCTGCTCCACAGGCAGCCCCGCGGGCATCGGATGCGCCAGAGAGGGGGGGGCAGGAAGAGTGGACCAGACCAAGGAGGAGCAGGAGGAGCAGGAGAGGGAGGAGGAGGAGGAGGAGGAGGAGAAGGAGGAGGGACGGAGGAGGAGGGAGGGAGGGAGGGAGGGAGGGAAGGGAGGAGGAGGAGGAGGAGGAGGCGGAGGAGGGGGAGGAGGGGGAGGCAGGAGGGAGGAGGGAGGAGGAGGAGGCGGAGGGAGGAGGGAGGAGGGGAGGAGAGGAGGGAGGAGGGAGGAGGGAGGAATGTGTGAGACGAGGGTAGGAGGGAGGAGGTGGAGAAGGGAGGAGGGAGGAACGAGGAGGGAGGAGGGATGAAGGAGGAGGGAGGCAGTGAGGAGGAGGGAGGAGGGAGGAGGAGGAGGAGGGAGGAGGGAGGAAGGAGGAAGAACGAGGAGGCGGGAGGAGGGGGAGGGAGGAGGGCGGAGGGAGGAGGGAGGACGAGGAGGAGGAGGAGGTGGAGGAGGACCCCGCCTACGGCCCCAGTGGGCTCAGCGTATACCAGGAGATGTGGCGTGGGGTTCTGCGGTAAACGCTGCGGCGCCCGATGGGCCGTGGTGCAGCAGGGAGGGCCGCAGGTGGGGTGGTCCCGTTTGCCCGTGTGCATCGTGGCCCGAGGCGCATGCGCGGATCCGAGCGGGGGGCTGGGGAGCGTGTGGAGACAGGAAAAGAGAGACCTGCGAGACCAGGGAGATCTCGTGGCCCGGGCCATATAGATGGAGACCCCCCACATGTGGTCCAAGTAGATGGCGGATTCTGGAAACCCTGAACCCAAAAACGTGTTCATCGCTTGGGGGCACATCTTTTAATTCCGCCAGCCTTCCTTTTTTGGACGCACTACCCCCTGCTACGTCAGGCTCTCGAGGTCTTGTGAAGGGCTAGCTGAAAGCCTACCGCAATCGCGGCGCCATCGGATCTGTAATCGATGTGAGAGCCCACGGAGACACGTGAGGCGGACGACAGGCGAGCTTACACTATAAAAGTGCTGGAAGATAGAGCCTAACGTCCTGCCCCCGCGCACCCCCGCCCCTGCGAGGATGGCACAGCGAGGGTAGCCTCCCTAGATCCTCTGATCCTGGGAGGGCTACGGGACTACGCCGGACAAGTGCGAGCCCCGCTCCAGAAACTCACTGGCCACCCGAACTCGAGCGAAAAAAAAAAGAGATTAAGCGCTGATCGGATCCCCTACTCCTGGTTCCTCGTTGCACGGCGTCCGGGGGAGGGTCGAGTGACCTTGGGGTGGGTGGGCCGGCTCTCACGCCTTGGCGCGGGCCCTCTTCTTCGCCTTGGCATTGGCCCCCCCCTTCCCCCCGCCCGAACGGAACGCCAACCGCTCCACGTCCTGGGCGGCGCGGCTGCGGGGCGCGGCATCCTTGCCTAACTGGATGCTCAGAGCCTGCAGGCAGCCGTTCTCGCGAAGCGTCTGGAACGCTTGGCGCAGCTCCGGGTGAAAGTTGACGGCGAAAATCCACCGATGGCATTCCACCTCGCTCTCTGGAGATTCCTTGGTCAGGACGTAGAAGCACCGGGTCGCTTGCACGACATACTCCTTCGAGCTCACCTGCTCCCCCCACTTCACGATCAACTGCAGCGCCTGCTTGGCGTTCGGGGGATCGATGCCCTGGTCGGCCGCCCTCTCCACCTGCTCCTGCCCCGCGTTGATCGCCTCCGCCAGCCGGAACAGGACGATTTTCATGTATGCATCCGGCTTTTTGCCATGTGAATGGCCCTTGTATTCCCCCTCCTCCGCCTCCTCCCTGGTTTTTTTCCCTCGCTCTGGTAGAACTTCGCCCCCGCCTCCATCCCCTGAGCCATCTGGTTCGAAGTGCGAAGGGTCATGACAATGTTGTCGTCCCTCGCCTGGCCGCGCATGGTGTCCTCGTGCTGCAGGCCCAGGCGCGCGAGAGCGTTCACGAGTTTGTTGAGGTTCCCTCCCACGACCTGCTCGCCGCCCTCGCCCTTATCCTCCCCCCCCGCCTCCTCCTCGGCCTGGCGCTTCTTCACGACGTCGGCGAGTGGCGCGAACATCGGCTCGAGAGGGCGCAGCGGGACGAGGTGGTGGAGGAGGCGGTGCTGAACGTTCACTTGCAGGACCTTGGGCCAATACAGCTCTGCACCTACCTGCCGTGATGTGTCGTTGGAGGGTGTCCTTACGAGTGAACCGGGCGTGGCAATGCGGGCACTCCTTCCTCTTAAGGTGTTCGGCTGGCAACCCCAAGATATTCCCCTCTACTCCGTGAGCGCTGAGACGATGGTTCAGGAGGCCTTTCTGTCCCCTGCAGAGCTTGCCGCAGTCTGGGCATGGGAGTTCTGGGATGTCTGGGTTCCCGCCTTCCTCTCCGGGCCGACCGTCGCTCGGAGCTGAGAAAGGTAGAACGGCCTGCAAATCGTGGACAGAAACTCCCACTAGCCATTGAAGCCATTCACGAGAGAGCGCCGGTTCTCCAGAAGACGGGGCTCCAGCGCGAACTCGGCGCTCGCAGCCTGCCAGAAAAGCCGGAGATCTTCAAGCAACAACTTAAGGCGGGCAGTAGCCACGAGCTTGTGGGGGGACTCGAAGGAAAGACGACCGAATACCACTGCGCGCACGGCTTTGCTGGGGTCGTACTCTGGAGGATCATCTTCGAGACCTGGCTTGATCACCTGCTGCCGCCATTTTAGCCTGCGAAACAACAGCGTGGACTGCACACTATGTAATTGCACTTTCCGTCTGATCCCCTCGTTGGGAACGCGATAGAGATGCGCGGGGGGCTGGAGCATGCGTCGCAACCGCCTTTTCTGCCACCGCTCCAGTCTGGTGGCCTCTGTTTGGGTCAAGATGGCCACTTCCAGAGCATATAATGCAATGGAGCGCACTAGAGAGCACCACAACCTTACCCGCAATCTCGTGCTCGTACTGTCACGGAAGATGCGTTGCGAGAGACGCCCGTGAACGAGACTTGCGGTTTGCAGCCGGGCCGCAACTTCTTCCCGCATGGCTCCTTGCACCGAGAGCCGGACCCCCAAGTACTTGACATGAGGAAGTGCGTGAACATCGAATCGAGCACCGTCGCGGCTTTTCATATGCACCCCTGTTTGCTTACTCTTGACTTGTCTCCGTAGTTTTTTGCACCCCTGGCCGGCGATTCCAACCATGAGCTCCGTTTTGGGGATGTTGGGACGCAGGCCCCGCTTTTCAATTTCGGCCTGGAGGAAAAACAAAAACTCGGAGATACCCTCGAAGCTGTCCGTCACCGTCATCGCGATCAAATCGTCTACGAACTTCACCTCCGAAACATCTAAGAGCTCATGGGTCGCTTCATCTAGCGTGTCTGTGCACCGCAAGACCTGGAAATCTTTGTCGTAAATGGCCTGGACCCCCAGAAAACCAGCTTGTTCCCTCAGCCCGAAAACCTCAGAAGTGATCATGTCGTACAGCGCTATGAAAAGACTCGGGCCCTCAACCGAACCCTGGCGGACCCCCTTGCCTACCAGCAATTTTCGTCTCGGTAAATTGGCCGGGGGGTCCCTGATCACATGACATGTCCCATTGTGGAGTTCCTCTAAACACAGCCAGACGCCACGATCTATAGCTAGTTGTTCCAGGGCTTGCCACAACTGGTCTCGAGGTATCAGATCAAACGCTTTTTCCAAATCCACGAGTGCGGCCGCCAGAAAAAAAAAAAACTCGTTTCTTAGACCCACGGGCAGACGAATGAAATCGTCGAAGGATCTCGTCGACCACGACCACGGCGTCCCGCGTCGAGCGGCCTGCCAGCGCCCCGAATTGTGTTAGACATCGATGAACCCAGCTTACGGAGGGGTGGCATGGCGAAAACATTGACGAAACCCTTCCCCATATGGCCGATGAGGTTGATAGTGCGATAATGATCTCTGGCGTTAGTTCCGTCCCCCTTGGGCTTTCTGAGGCTGACTGTTTCCCCATTCTTCAATCTCTGGGCGACCCGGCCGAACGCCTGGCAAGCCTTGAAAACTGCAGTGGCTGGGCCGCGCACCAGCGGGCTTGATAATTTCCACAATTCTGCCGCCGCTCCCTCCCCTTCCGGCCTCGGCACTCCAGGGGCCCAGTGTGCAGGATCATGCCATTTAAGAACTGGTCCACTCTGCAAGTTAGGTAACTTCCAGATAATCTCCTTCACCTCCTCCTCCGTGTATGCTCCCACCCGCGTCGGATGGGGTGTTCAGGTCACTCGGGCCTCCTGGGTTCTCCATCGGAATTTCGTCTGCTTCGAAAATATCACACAGAGCGGCAGTTCTGACCTGAAGATCCTCCGCATCATCCATGCAGAGCTCCTTAGTGAGGGGATTCTGGACGGTAAGGACTGGAAGCTGGGGCTTCGGCGCCAAGCGCTTCACAATTGCGAAACACCGACGAATATCTTGACGAGCCTCGGCATTCTCCGCTTCTGCAACCTGGCGTGCTATGCGTTGTCGTTTCTCTGCACGCACTGCACGTTTAGCTGCAAGGTGGGCCTGGTTAAAAGAGGACTGCAATGACTTGGCCAAGAAGCTAGTGACAGAACCTGCATTGGCCGTCAGCCTCTGGATGTACTGCTTATGCTTGATGAGAGCCAGCGTCTCTGCACTGAACTCGGGAGGTGAAAACTGATCCCTGGACGTCGCATACAGAGGCATCGCTGCGTCGATGAGGGCCCCCTCTAACGCCTCAAAATACTCGGAAGTAGACGGGTAGCGGCATCCTGGGCCACATTCGGCTTCCCAACCACCTCTAAGCCCACGACCAGCCAATTCGACTTCGAGGCGATTGCGAAGCTCAGCCACTCGGGGGGGTAAACCTTCCTTCTGCCCTGCCTCACGAAGAGCAAGAAAATCAAGCCAAAGACGATCCCGATTCCAGCGAAGGGGTCGATGGGGCCACTCGTTTTTTATAGCGCAGACCGACGTAGATGACCCCCTCCACCGGGCGATGATCCCTATACCCTCCCATGCTCACCTCCGCCTGTCGTAATGGGTACGCTCTGAGCCCACACCCGCCTCGCATCCTAGCGCAAATATAATCGATCGTCGACCACGACTTCCCGTCTGTGTGGCACCACGTGCCATTGAACCGGTGCCGGGGGCCAAAACTGTTCAGCGCAAGCATACCAGACGCCTGCAGCACCGCCAGAAACTTCACTCCCTTTCCATTTGTCTGCTGGGGGACTCGTAGGGCTCCTGCTGTACCCACGTTGGGGAGACTGGGCGCTAGGGTCGCATTTGCGTCGAGGCACCAGACAAGAGAGCACCTCCTAGGGATCTTCGCAATCGTCGATTCGCACGTCTGCCAGAACACATCTTGGGCGCGGAAGTGCGCCTGTCGGACCTCAGCCTCATCGGCCCCGTCCCGTGGGCAACGTGATGTGACGGCTGGTTCGTCGGCGCGTAGCCGTTGAGCACATAAACGTCTCTTGGCCGGGGCCCTTCGCGGCGCAAACGGAGTCCTATCAGGCGGCCGGCCTGCCATTCATGCACACACCGGAGCTCCTGCTTAGGGAAGAAGCGAAGATTAATGGCCGTCGTGCAGCCGTCCTTCGCCCTCGGCGCCGTGCGGGGCGTGGAGACTATGAGGAACCCCTCCGCTTTCCACTGCGTGGACAACGTCATCAAGGTGCTCTGCAGGCAGACAAGTGCAATGTCGTGGCTCCGGGCGAGGCGGAGGATCTCGTTGAGTCTGTCAACCCGTTGCAAGGACTCACAATTGTAACTCCAGATTTTCATATGCTGGGCCGATCGTGATCTACTCAAAGGACTGGTAGGGGGAAACATGCGACTCTTCCGTGCAGCTGTGGATGACAAGTGAGGCAAAGAAGATGGGGTCGACGCTTGACTCGAAAACGACGTAGTCAATGTAGCAACGTTAGTGCGATCGTAAAGACGGCCTTTATACCAGCATGTCCCCGCAACCGCCACCAGACGTGCTGCACGTCGGAGGGCCCTCTTGCCACCCATTAGCCCATACTTTCCAGCAGTACGAAAATCGTTGCTTCGAACTCGCTGTCCGCAGGGGTCGGGCTGCCCCTGCACGCTCACCTCGCTGGCGTAACAGCCGCTAGTAGCGCCCAGCCAGACCAGGCGTTCCGCGTGAGATTGCCATGGCCAGACGCGGGAACTTGGCGCGGCCAGGGAGGGACTTGCGACCCCCCGCTCCCCTGTGGAGGCAAACGCAGTCTTTGAGCCGCCGAGGCTTCGCCAGCCTTCCGCCGGCTTCCGCCGGCGGAGGCGGCCTTGTTTTCACTCCCGCCGACCTTCCGCCGCCCTCCCGCCGTCTTCCGCCGAGGAAGGGATAGCATCTCCTTCAATCCTCGCAGGCAAGACCCTTTTTGGAAAGCCCCAAGTGGATGGGGCCGGAGGTTCGCACAGCCTCGGCGACGTATCGCCGATGCACTGGCGATGCATCGGCAGCGTCGGCAACGTATCGGCGGCGTCGGGATGGAAAAACATCTTTGGCTCCACACCGCACGGCGTCGCCGATGCATCGGCGATGCGGCGCGGTCCTCTGGCCCCATCCACTCGGACCTCATTCGCGAGGCCTGGAATGAGATCAAACCCATCTGAGGGGGTCGCCCACGACTCCAGGAAACGGGCCGCCCTGGGCCCCGCAGAAACCCCCAGGACCCCCACACGAGACCCTGAAGAACGTCCAAAAACTCCTCGATCCTCGATCACTGTTCCTCCTGAGACCCTCGATCTCAAGAAGGTGGTGGTGACCCCCCCATCCCCGTCTGGTCCGTCTCGGTTTTCTCACAACGTGGTCACCTGGAGGTCGCGACATTTCCCCGGGAACGTCATGCTGAGCCGTCGCGGGGGCCCGAAGAAGGCCTCCAGAACATACGAAACCCGTCCAAGACCCGCCGTCGATTTCTGCTTCGCGTCGAGCGGATGTGGAGGCCCACTCCCCGCCTGGACCTCACCCCCCTCTTCGACTGCAGGCGGAGTCCGAGGAGATGGGGTCGGAGGATCGCACAGCATCGCAGATGTATCGGCGGTGCATCGGCGACGTCGGCGTGGAGAAAAACGGGCTCCACGCCGAGCCGCATCGACGATGCATCGGCGATGCGGCGCGATCCTCCGACCCCATCTACTCGAACCCACTTTTGGGAGGCCTGGGGACTCCATCTGCCAGTCCTCCTCCTCCTTCTCCTCCTCCTCTTCCTCCTCCTCCTCCTCGACCAGGGGGGGAGTGTAGGGGACGTGGGAGCTGAGGACCAGGTGAGGCACACTCTCCCCTCCTCCTCCTCCTCCTTCTTCTCCTCCTTCTTCTTCTTCTTCTTCTCCTCCTCCTCCTCCTCCAACTCCTCCTCCTCTTCCTCCTCCTCCTCCTTCTCATCTTCCTCCTCCTTCTCTCCCCTCTCCTCCTCGTGCTCTTCCTCTTCCTCCTCCTCCTCCTCCTCCTCCTCCTCCTCCTCCTCCTCTCCTCATCTTCATCCTCCTTCTCCTCCTCTCCTCCTCCTCCTCCTCTCCTCCTCCTCTGCTCTTCCTCGTCGTCCTCCTCCTCCTCCTCCTCCGCCCTCGCCTCCTCCTCCTCCTCCTCTCATCCTCCTCCAGCACCTCGCCACCCCCGTCCTCTTCGACGCCCCCGAGGACAGGCCCCCGGCCCCGAGGCCGCCGCAGAGGGCGCGCGTCGGTGCGGCCCAGCGGCCGCCCCAGACGACCCCCTGCGCGTCGCGAGCAAAACTGGGAACCGCGCTCAGGTGGTGGACCCCCTTCTCCTTCTCCTCCCCTCCTCCTCCTCCTCCTCCTCCTCCTCCTCCTCCTCCTTCCTCCCTCCCTCCTCCGCTCTTCTTCTTTCCTTCCCTCCTCGCTCTCCCTCCCCTCCCGCCCCCTTCCCGCCCTCCTTCTTCCCTGAGATCCGGGCGTTGCAAGGTGTTCACAACGGGCGTGCTCGCGCCACTTCGGGACCCGGGACCCTCACAGATCGATCCAGCTCGAGAAAGTGACGCAGGAAGATGGGGTCCGGGGTTCAGGCGTGATTGTTTGCGATGTTGCATTTTTGCTGCAACGTCGGATCTCAGGGTTCGGCGCTTCTTCGATTGGTGGAAAAGGGGGGGTCTGGCTCTGGACCTCTGCCGAATACGACTCTTTGCAGCAGTGTGTCCCACGGGGGAGACTCCACCTGCTTGAGACAGGCGCCCAAAAACAGTCGAGATCTACTCCTTGGGGGGGCGGAAGGGTGCGAGGGCCCGCGCCGACCGGCAAAGCAAGGAATAAGAAAACGACCACATGCACTGAGGTATCTGGGCCCTGTCCAGTGGGGCTTCGCAGGAGCGACTCAGGGCAACGTACAGGCAGCGCACCTATAATAAGGACGCGCGTCTTCATCTAGGGTGCCCTTGTGTCCTTGCCTCTGGGGCCTGTCCTTTGCCGTTTTCACTGGTCGCCCGCCTCCCAAAGAATCCCAACCTCGGCATCCAAGGGTCTCGCGTCCTTACCACCCGTCCCTAATACACGTTCTGACTGCATAGCGTATGCGCTCCCAGCCGGCTCTCTGGGCGACAAATGTTGAAAACATGCGTACTGTGTTTGGGTCGCTATTTGCCACCACGTGGTGGACAGACACAGGCCTCGTCAGAAATCAGCCAGCACTCATGCCGCATTCATCTGACAATGCACCCCCCCGTTATAAATGTTGGCGGTGGGCTAAAAGGGCTGCACTCCAACCGCAGTCTTCCCCACGCTTGCCAGTGTTGCGTTCGGGGGGGCAGGGGAGTGTCCAGAAACTGTTCCCCTCCACCGCAGCATTGTACGTAGGCCCTCCCTGTGGCCCGAGGAGGAGGAGGAGGAGGAGGAGGAGGAGGAGGGGAGAGGAAGGAGGAGGGAGAGGAGAAAGGAGGGGGAGGATGGGGAGGAGAAGGAGGGAGGAGGAGGTGGAGGAGGCGGAGGAGGAGGAGGAGGAGGAGGAGGAGGGAGGAGGAGGAGGAGGAGGAGGAGGAAGAGGAGGAGGAGAGGAGGGAGGAGGAGGAGGGTAGGAGGAGGGAGGAGGAGGGAGGAGGAGGAGGAGAGGAGGAGGAGGAGGGAGGGAGGAGGAGGAGGAGGAGGAGGAGGAGGAGGAGGAGGAGGAGAGGGAGGTGAACAAGAGACCAAACCCGCGGCGGCTGGCTCTCGGCGAACGCTCCCCCCCCCCCCCCCCCCCGGTCTCCGCAGGGGGCCCTCGCCGCGCCCCCTTGGTGGGCCACAAGAAGGACTCGGGAGGAGAAGCCGGCCCCCAAGAAGGGGTTCAGACGCCCAGGAAAAGGTCCGCCTCCTCCTCGCTTTCCTCCTCCTCCTCGCTTTCCTCCTCCTCCCTCTCCTCTCCGCCTCCTCCTTCCTCCTCATTCTTCCTCCTCCGGCCTCCTCCTCCTCCTGCTCTCCTCCTCCTCCTCCTTCCTCCCCTCCTCATCTACATCCTCCTCCTCATCCGCCTCACCCTTCCTTGCCTTCGTCCTCCTCCTCCTCCTCCCTCATCTTCCTCCTCTGCTCCTCCTCCTCCTCTGCTCCTCCTCCTTCTCCTCCACCACCCTACTCCTCCTCCTCCTCCTCCTCCTCCTCCTCCCTCATCATCATCATCATCCTCCTCCTCCTCCTCATCATCATCAGCAGCAGCAGCAGGCATCATCATCATCATCATAATCATCATCATCATCATCATCATCATCACCATCATCATCGTCGTCATTAGCATCGTCATCCGATCGTCGTCGTCATTAGCATCATCATCAGCATCATCATCATAATCATCATCATCATCATCAGCGTCAGCATCAGCATCAGCATTAGCATCATCATCATCATCAGCATCATCATCATCATCATCATCATCATCATCATCATCATCATCATCATCATCATCATCATCATCCTTCTCCTCGTCCTGATCCTCCTCCTCTTCTTCCTCCTCCTCCTCGACCTCCTCGTCCTCCTCCTCCTCCTCGTCCCACTCCACTTCCATTTTTCAGACCGACATTAGGTGCGAACTTGTTGCGTTCGTGAAGTGCAGCATGACAAAAAATAAGGTGCGACCTGGGTCAAAGAGGTACCTGGCGGGCGCCAAGTGTGGTGCGAAGAGTAGGCGCCCGCCCCGTCATCGAGGCAAGCAGCAACCTTAGTCCCTAAGCACCCCGTGTAGTTAAGCATAATCTCCCGATTTACCTATACGACCACCCTTCGGGTGATAAAGAGGTTGTGGGGTGGGGTGAAACGGGGGGGAACCAACATCTGACTCAATCGATCTCACTATCGATCTCACTCAACGGGACACCACGGGACACCACGGGACACTTGTCAATGTCACTATCGATCTCACTATCGATTTCACTCAACAGGGCACCACGGGACACCACGGGACACCGCGGGACACCTCTCGAGCTCACTGTCGATCTTACTATCGATCTCACTATCGATCTCACTCATCGGGCCACCACGGAACACCACGGGACACCGCGGGACACCTTTCGATCTCACTAACAATCTCACTATCAGTCTCACTATCGATCTCACTATCGATCTCACTATCGATCTCACTCAACGGGACACCACGGGACACCACGGGACACCACGGGACACCTGTGGATCTCACCATCGATCTCACTATCGATCTCACTTTTTGGGACACCACGGGACACCTCGGGACACCACACCGATCTCAGAATCGATCTACTAATCGATCTCACTGTCGATTCCACTATCGATCTCACCTGTTGGGACACCACGGGACACTTCGGAGCACCACATCCATCTCAATATCGATCTCACTACCGATCTCACTATCGATCTCACTCAACGGGACACCACGGGAAACCGCGGAATACCTATCAATCTCACTATCGATCTCACTATCGATCTCACTCTTTGGAACACCACGGGACACCACGGGACACCTCGGGGGACCACATCGATCTCAGTATCGATCTCACTATCGATCTCACTATCGATCTCACTCAACGGGACACCACGGGACACCACGGGACACCGCGGGACACCGCGAGCCAACGCCGGGCGGACGGACGGACGGGCGGGCGGGGGAGAATCATTTTATCTTGACTTCGCCCTAGCAACGGCGGACACCACGGGACACCGCGGGACACCACGAGCCACCGCCAGACGGGCGGGCGGGGGAGAATCATTTGTCTTGACTTCGCCCTAGCAGCCGCGGGTTCATTCCTCTCGCGCGCCCACGCAGCTTTGCCTCGCCCGCACGCACGACACGAACGAAACGAAACGATTTCCCAGTTGGGGGTCTCCGATCCGCTGCGACCTCACCCCCCAACTTCCGGTCCAAAGGCAGCGTCTCCTCGGGTGGCAAAACACCGGTGCATGTGTATATATATATATATATATGAAGATAAATGCAAGGAGCTACGCCGAGCAGCAAGTACATGAAGTGACGTACTCAAGCATGCCAGCCCAACCCTCCCATCATACCATAACCTACCCTATCCGGGCTGGTTGGTCTGTGTTGATACAGGCTGGCCAGTGCACAAGTCTGGTGTGCGCAAGAAACGTGGGGATGATATGGTACTAGATGCGCGGAGCCTGGAGCAACTTGTAGGAGCAGCTTGTATCAAAAAGAAGCACCAGCGAATAACACGTAACAAACGAAACCGATGTATGTACAAGCTGCTCCTGTCGAGAGCATTATGTGCAGCCAGTACGTTTACGTGGACAGATTGCTCACGTACGCGTCTGGAACAGGAAAGAAGAGAAGGTCTGTGCTGGCTGAGTGGCCTGGGCATGGAGAAAAACAGGTGGTGAGGTCAAGTTGAGAGAGTGGCGCTTGTAGCCTGCAAAAGGTATGCTAAACATGACTGCCAAACCGTAACAGGTACATACGAACGCTGCCGCGTGCAGGAACAAAAACGTGGCACATCCCTGTCGGGGACCGAAGTGCCCCCTGAGAGCATGGTAAGTGGAGGGTAAGCCGTATCAGGGTCCCTCAAGGTGTCTAGCGTAAGCTCTGTGTGTTGCTTCAACCGCGCCGTGGGCGGCTGCATAAAGAGGGCCACACCTTCGGTGTTCCTCAAAGGATTGGCCATATAATCTGTTCGCTGTACCAACCATAAGTAGCAACTATGCTGACTGCAAGTGTGAGAAGGTGGCGAGGCGTGGTGCGACTGAGGAATGAATGTGCGTATCGGCTGGCCTTGGGAGTAGGCTGGCCATGTGGCTGGCCTGTGGTGTTACAGGCTGGCCAGAGCACATGTCTGGGGTGTGCAGAATGGGCGGGGTTGAGACGGTATGAGGAGAAGTGAGAACGTATGAGCGCGCGGAAAAAAATGCAGTCCTGTGTAGGATAACCTCAGAACTGCATCAGAAAGTGTACCACCATCGTGTCAAGGAGCAGCCTCCTCCTCCTCCTCCTCCTCCTCCTCCTCTTGCTCCTCCTCCTCCTCCTCCTCCTCTTCCTCCTCCTCCTCCTCCTCCTCCCCCTCCTCCTCCTCCTCCTCCTCCTCCTCCTCCTCATCTTGCTCCTCCTCCTCATCATCATCATCCTCCTCCCCTCCTCCTCCTCCTCCCCCTCTTCTTCCTCCTCCCCTCCTCGGCCCTCCTCCCCCTCCTCCTCCTCCCCCTCCCATCCTCCTCCTCCTTCCCTCCCTCCTCCTCCTCCTCCTCCTCCTCCTCCTCCTCCTCCTGTTACTCCTCCTCCCTCCTCCATTCCTTTCCTTATACATAACGTCTCCCTGTCGCACCCCGAGGCCAGTGTTCAGGCGGTCTGGGCGTTTCGCCGGAGGCCTCCTCACCATCTATACCCTGAAGCTTCAAACTTGGCAACAGCTTCTCAGATGGAGGGCGGGTCGTATTCAAAACATGGTTCGCGCCGTAGCGCCGCGCACCTTCACTCTACAACTCAGCGAGAGTCTCACGGATTGAATGCGGTGCTTTTCAACATGTGGCTCTCGCCTTGGCGCCACGTACATTCGTTTCGGCAAACTGTATGACATTCACGGATTGAGGGCGGCTCCTTTTCAAAATGTGGCTCTCGTCTTAGCGCAGCGCAAACTCGTTTCAAACATTTGCAAGAGCGTCACGGATTGAGGGCGGGTCGTTTCCAAAATGGGGATCTCGCCTTAGCGCCGCGCACATTCACTTTAAATTGCAAGAGTTCCACGGGTTCCCATAGCCAGCTTATCAGAAATTGTGATTTGGAGATATTCAAAATTATGAAGGTGCAGCAAGTACGCTGCTTCGCGGTGTTGAGATCCCAGGAATGGTGTTTTGGCACGATTCTGGATCGTCAAGACGCAACAGTGCTTTGTCTGTGGCGTTGGAATCCCGAGAGCAATGCTTTGGCATGCATCGGGGTCTTCAAACGGTTGTCTTCCAACGAGGCAGTTCCCTCAGTGGAAATGAACCCTTGTAGGGGCCTATGAAGAGGGAGCTTGGAGGGAGGGCTGATTCCAACATCGTTGATGACTCTTGGGTTTACACTGGTCCTCCTCCTCCTCATCCCCCTCCCCCTCCTCCTCCTCCTCCTCCTCCTCCTCCTCCTCCTCTCCTCCTCCTCCTCCTCCTCCTCCTCCTCCTCCTCCTCCTCCTCCTCCTCCTCCTCCTCCTCTACCTCCTCCCCCCCCCCCAAGAAGGGGTCCAGACCTTCCTGGGGACCCACGCCGCCCAAGAGCCACGACCTCGGGAGTCGGGGGCGGGGGCGGCGGGGGGAGGAGGGGGTCTGGGCAGCGGCCGCCGCAGATTGAGAGCGAGCCTCCAGGCGCCCAGCCCCGAGCCTCGCTCGCGGTGGGCGGCGCAGGCCTGCCCGCGGGAGCACACCTCGGCGGCGAGCGCGGGGGAGAAATGCGACGGGGCGGGCCTTCTCGGAAGGCTCGGAAGCCACCCGGCCTTCTGGGAAAGTGTTCTCTAAGCCTTCCCCGAAGACACAGAGAACTTCTCGGCACGCGCGAGGGCCTCCGAGAAGCCCCGGCTTCTGGGAAGTCCCGCAACCCCTCTGAGAAGGCCCTCCCCTTCTCATTTCCCCCCTTCGCTCGCCGCCGAACATCTGTAGCGTCGAAAACTGCGGTGAAAATGTGGCGCCGACGCGGGGCGTGGCGCCAGAAGAGCACCTGTGCGCGCGAGAAGCGCGAGCAGCGCGAGCAGCGCCGAGAGCGAGAACGAGGGGGAGCATCAGGGGAGGGGAGCGGCCCCGGATGAAACTTGTTCCTGGTCCTCCCCCTCCTCCTCCTCCTCCGCCTACTACTATTACTACTACTAGTAATACTACTACTACTACTACTACTACTACTACTACTACTACTACTACTACTACTACTACTACTACTACTACTACTACTACTACTACTACTACTACTACTACTACTACTACTACTACTACTACTACTACTACTACTACTACTACTACTACTACTACTACTACTACTACTACTACTACTACTACTACTACTACTACTACTACTACTACTACTACTACTACTACTACTACTACTACTAATAGTACTACTACTACTACTACTACTACTACTACTACTACTACTACTAATACTACTACTACTACTACTACTACTACT
>CAUYUJ010021699.1:112500-130000 GCA_963575745.1 Prorocentrum cordatum | reverse complement strand
TTCCAGTCCCCTCTCCCTCCCTTCCCGCCCTCTTTCGCCCCCCCTCCGCTTCCATCTGCCATCCCCCTTCCCCTGCTCCCCCCATCCACCTCCCCTTACCACCCCTTCTTGTCATCTTTCCCCCACGGCACCCCCTTCCCTCTCCTTCGGCCGGCCCGGGGTCCGGGGGGACGGATCGAGACAGCAGCGGAGGGAGTAAGGGCTAGGGGAGATGGACCAGAGTGGGGGAGGGGATGGCGAGAGGGAAGGTGGAGGTGGAGAGGGAGGGGAGGGGGGAGGGAGATGTATTGAGAGGGGTCTGGAGGCGAGGCGAGGAGGTAGGGAAGGGGAGAGAAGAGAGCGAGGGCGAGGGCGTGGACAGGAGAGGGGAGCAGGTGGTCTGTCGCCTTCACCTGCGTGCGGAGGAGCACCTCCTTGGCGGGCACCCCTCCCTCTCGCGGCGGGCCTGGGTCATCCGACCGACACGCCTGGCCGGAGTAAACCAGACTTGAAAACGGGTCTGGTGTTGGGCTCGGGGACGACGATATGGTGATGTTGATGCTGATATTGATGATGCTGACGATGGTGATGATTATGATGATGATGCTCGTGGGTGTGATGAGGATGATGATGGTGATCATGTTGACGACGATGTTGATGGTGATGGTGGTGATGATGATAATGATGGCGATGATGGTGGTGGTGATGATGATGACGATGCTGGCGATGATGATCATGCTGAAGATGACCAGCATCATGATGCTGCTGGTGATGGTGGTGATGGTGATGGTGTTGATGCTGATGCTTGTTATGATCATTAGGGTGGTGGTGATGATGACGACGATGATTATGATGATTGCAGTGGTGGTGATGATGATTGTTTGACGCTGGCGATGCTGATTGTGATGCTGATTATAATGCTGATTGCAACGGTGATGACGGTGATTATGATGGAGATGGCGGTGATGATGATGACGATAGTGACGATGGAGGTGATGAGGATGAGGATGACGACGATGATGGTGGTGGTGATTCCGATGACAATGCTGACGATGCTGAGTATGATGATTATGATGATGCTGAGTATGTCTACCTTGCTGCTGATGATGATGTTGCTGCTATGATGGTGATGGTGGTGGTGATGATGAGGATGGTCATGATGACTCTGGTGGTGGTAATGATGAGGGTGCTGATGTTGATGATGCTGGTGATGATGCTGATGATGATGATGATGATGATGATGATGATGGCAGCGATGTTGCTGCTGCTGGTGATGATGCTGATGATGATGATGATGATGGTGGTGGTGGTTTTGGCCTTGGTGATGATGGTATGATTAGTGATGATGGCGATTATGTTTGCAGTTGTGGTGATGCTAATTGTTTTGATGAGAAATCCTGTGATGATGGCGACAGTGATGATGGTGGTGGTGCTATGGTTATGATGACGGTTAGGATGGTACTGCTGCTGCTGCTGTTGATGATGATGGTGGTGGTGATGGTGGTGATGATTATGGGCATGATGCTGATGACGATGATGATGATGGTTGGTGGTGGTGGGTATGATGATGATGGCGATGTTGACGATTCTGGTGATGAGTATTATGCTGGGTATGATGATGATGCGGCTGCTGCTGAGGATGATGGTGATGATGATGATACCGATAATAATAATGCTCCAGCTACCAATAATGGTGTTGATGATGGTGGTGATGATGGTGATGGCAACGAGGGTGATGGTGGTGATTGTGATGATGATGCAAATGCTGGCGATGCTGCTGATGATACAAATGCTGACGATGATGGTGATGATGATTTAAATGACGGTGTTGCTGCTGCTGGCGGTGATGTTTGTTATGCTGTGATGATGGTGATGGTGATGGTGAGGTGAGGATACTGTTGATGGTGATGGTGGAGGTGATGAAGATGATTGTGATGCTGATTGTGAAGAAGATGAGTGTGATGACGATTGTGATGATGCTGCTGATGATGATTTTGATGTTGGTGACGATGGTGATGATGATGTTGTTGATGTTTGGATGGAATGCAGGAAGTGGGAGTTAGTATGAGCAGGGCCGCGCAACGTTGTGGCTCAAGCTTTTTCGGGGGCCAGGCGGCCCCCGGATGTGGCACCAGGCCGTCGCTTGGGCTTGGGAGGCTTCTCTGACCTATTTCGCCTCCTGTCCCAAACCCCCTCCTTGTCCCACTTGCCCGCAGTGCCCTGCGATACCGGCGCTGCCAGCGTGCCCGGCGTGCCCAGGAGCGCCTGCGCCTGTTTCGGCGCCGAGCGCTAGCGGCGGGCTGTCGGAGCTCCCGGACCTGCGGCTCCTGATCGCCTTCGCCAGCCTGCTGGTGCTGGCCAGCTGCGGGTGCATGGGGGCGGCCGTCGTGACGGTGTGGGGCACGAGCCGCCCGCTGGGCCGACGCTCGAGTGCTGCTGAGCCGCGGGCAGAGAGCACGCCCACCATCCTCGACCAGGAGGCCGAGCTCGGATCGCTAGCGCAGGAGCAGCTGAGCGTGATCCGACAGCGGCGCAGTCGCGTGTGAAGGTATGGCTGCGGCGGTGCCGCCGCCAGTGCAGGGCCTCGGGATCGAGGCCGGAGACTTCGGCGCTGTTCAGTATAATGTGCCAGGAGCGCCCTTGTACCACGAGCGGTTGGTTCTCATCGAACCCGGGGCTGGTACCACCGTGAGTGTGCTGACCCCAGACGGCGACAACTACGAAGCCGACATCATTTGGTTCGGCCTGATGGCTGGCGGCGCCTGTGGAGGTGGAGCTCCTCTCGGCGCTGGTGGGGCGGTGGTGCCCGTGTATCGGTTCCAACACGTGCCGACGCCTGCGGCTTTCCAGGCGGCCCGCGCAGTCGCCGCGGCGCGCAGGGGGCTCCCCGTGCCCGCCGACGGCAAGCAGCCGAATCTGGCAGGGCGGGCAATCGGCGGCGGCGGCGTTGGTGGGATCGGCGCTGGGGCGGCTGCAGCAGGAGGAGGCTTGCCAGCCGTGGGAGCTGGAGTCGGAGCTCTGGCTGCGGCCCTGGGTCCTGCGCCTGTGGCCCCTGGAGCTGGCGCCCTCGCTGGCGCTGGAGGCGTAGTGCCTGCTGCCCCGCCGGCCGCTGGCGCGGCAGCCGCTGGAGGTGCTCTACCTGGAGCCGGGGCCGCTGTTGGCACTGACGTGCCTGCTGCTGCTGGGCCACTCGTTGTGGGTCCTGGCGGTGTCCTCGTACCTGGAGGCGGTGGTCTTGGAGCTGCAGCTGCTGGAGGAGCATCGGTGCCTACTGTGGATGTTCGTATCCAGCCTGTCGGTCACGATGCTTCGGGAGCTCGGTTTAAAGAGTTTCGCCTCGCCGTCGAGGGCATGGTGGAGACTCCGATGAGCGACTTCCCAGTGCGTGGTCCGAGGACCACATTGTGGCTGTGTCGGTTCATGGTGTCGAACGGCCAGACCCCTCTCGGTAGACACGCTCGGTGGAAGGCAGACGCCAAGTTACAGAACAACGATGGCGGAGTCGAGAACCATCTTATGTGTTGCCAGATGTTAGAGAGCTTGGCCACGTTCGATCAACTGAACCTGCCCGACATCGCTGGAGCGGAGATCATGGCCAGATCCATCCAGCTGTCCGAGGAGAGGTACCGAGACCGCATGCCCAGTTTTGCGGGCAGCAGTGGCGAGACGACGCAGGATGCCTTCCTGTACATGGGTCTCGATCATGTTCGTGGGAACGTGGCCGTTTGCCCGGCACTGCAGTCCTGGGTGTCGGCCGAACTCCAGAAGGAGGTGTCCGTCATGAAGGAGAGGCGTAAAGCTCGAGAGGAACGGGCCAGCGCCAAACAGAACAAGAACAAGACCAAGAAGGACGGAAAGGACGATGGCTGACCCATCGCGGGCGGCGGGACCAGGCCGACCGCCGCCTCTCGGGATGGAGGCCACTCCAGGTGATGCCCGCGCTTCGCCTGTTTCTTTTGTGCATATTTCTCCTCCTCCTCCTGGTCTTAAGCTCGAGACCGACCCCTCTCACCCCCAGTGTGGGTCGCCGCCGCCTGGCCTCTCTGGTCGTGCGGGTAAGCGCCCTAATGCTGACCGTGAGCGGGACATCTTTCCTTTGCCTTTTTTGCCAGAGGTAGGGGGGCAGCAGCAGACAGTTTTGCACCCGTGCCGCAGCGTGCAGAGAAGGCGCCGCAAGGTTCAGCATTACCGTGATTGGGCTAACGATGGGATTTCTTGTCTTAACCAGTTGTCTGGGGTGGACGTCCAGGGACGCTCGCATGGGCCTGAGAATGCGGGACAGCGGGATGCCATCAAACACGTTCGCGATTCCTACTCTGCCATTTCAGCTGCCCCCACAGATCTGGCTACTGGTGTGGGATCTTTGCGCGAGATCTGCACCGCCTCAGGACTCTATGACGACGGGTCTGGGTCCACTAGAAGGCCGTGCAGTCGGCGATTACTCGCCCTCCCCGACCAGGTACATGCCGCTTGCGTGACGACAATGTTGTCCACGGGGGATACCGATTGGCTGTGCGATTATCAGGTGAATTTGCTTAGGGACGTTAATGAAGCCAAGGCCTTACATCAAGAACTGGGTCCGAAGGAACCATATGTCGACCCCTTCTTGAAAAACAACCCCAGGGCCTACTCCGACTTTTTTCCCCCTCTTCGATCGCGGGATGCTCGACGGGACTTTGGCCCTGGAGACGCCCCATGCGCTTGGAGTGTTTTTCGCTGCCAAAAAGGGTGGGAGGATTCGTGTTATTTTCGACACCCGCGTATGCAACTACTCATTCAGGGACCCACTATCTACTAGGCTGCCGACGGCTTCGTCTCTCAGTCAGGTGGAGTGTGATGGGCCTGCGTTTGTGGCCACAGGAGACATCAATGCCGCGTTCTATCGGATGGGGTTGCCATCCTTTTTGCGCGCTCACTTCAGGCTGCCGTACATAGCTGCCCGACATCTCGGTCTCAAGAATTGAACGGGCGCGCCCTCCACCCTAATGCACTGATCGCTCCTCAGCTATGTGCGTTACCCATGGGTTGGTCGTGGTCACTACTGTTGTGTCAGAGTGTGGTCAGACATGCCATCTCCTCCGCTAACATCCCTACTTCCCTCGCGGTCCTGGGCGGTCTCCCGGCGGTGGTGGTTAAGGGAGACGATGTGGCGGTTGCAGGGTACGTTGACAATGTTTTGATTACCGGGACGGATAAACCCTCGACTGACAAACTCCTGGGAGACAATCGACAGGTTTTGGAGCAGAAAGGTCTTATGCTTCACGAGGTGGAGGAGGGCGCCCAGGATTTAAGTTTTCTCGGCCTCCAGCTCACTGGAGGAGACAGGCTCTCGATAAAGCGCCGCAACCTGTGGCGCCTACGCTACGCCATCGAGGCGGTGCTGCGACGGCGACGCTGTAGTGGACACCTTATGCGGGCACTCCTGGGACATATTACTTGGGCCGGGTTGATCCGCCGGGAGGTTTACAGTGTTCTCCAGGTCAGTTATGCGCTCGTGTCCAAAAATGGTCCCAGGGTCGTGGAGATCTGGCCAGCTGTTCGACGAGAGCTTTGGATTGTCAGGTGTCTACTACCGCTACTGAATGTGCGCTGGACTGCAGGCTGGCATACGACTGTGCTGGCTACAGATGCATCGACTTTCGGTCTAGGGGTGTGTACTAGACAGGCCGAGGCTGCTCACGTTGGTGCGATCGGTCGGATATCCGAAAAATTGAGATTCAAGGTTGAGCAGTGCATCGACGCGCGCAACCACGCGCTCCTCGACCCCGTGGACCCCCCGACAGACCCTCAGGATCTCGAGCCCAACGATCCCGGCTGTGACGACGGCGACCTACATACTGGCGGCGGCGACGGCATACTACCTGGTCAGGGAGTTACCGACGGCGACGACGTATGTGACGATGGCTGTGAAGGTTACGCCAAGGGGGGCGATTTCAACGTCCTCGACGGGGCCTGGAGGTCTGGGGGTGAACATATGTATAAGTCGAGTAAGCCTGAAAACACAATAGGGGATCTTGCCGCGTCCTTCGACGAAATCGATTCTGACTTTATGAATGACAAGTTTTGGAACACCGTGGTGGCTACTAGAGTACGACACCGTTCAAACATCTTGGAGCTCGAGGGAGATGCTTTGGTCCTAGGTTACCGACACATTCTCAGAACTGGAGGCGCCCGAGGCTCCCGGGTGTTGGCTATTGTTGATAATATTCCACTTTGTCTGGGCGCCGTCAAGGGTCGGGCCCGATCCTCCTACCTTCTCCGACCTCTCCGACGTATCGCGGCCCTGTCGATGGCCACTGGTGCACGACTGTATGTGAGATGGGTTCCCTCAGAGCGTAATCCAGCCGACAAGGGATCCCGGGGCCAAGTCGGTTTCTTTGCAGGCCCGTCTTGGCTCGAGGTCCACAATAAGGCTCCAACCGACATCCAACTCCAGCAGCATCCCGATTCCAGATGCCCGCATGCCGAGGGCCAAGGGGAAGCCGGCGACTCCGCGCCAGCTTCTGGCCTCCGCCAAGGCAGGGAAGCTGAAGAGGGAGAGGTCCACTCGAGCTCAGCAGGCCGCCGCGAAGGTGGAGGCCACTGTCGCGTTCCCGTGGATGAGCGTGCTGGAGAAGATTGCGGTCAAGCCCGGCACCGTGGCATTGTACCAGGGGGCCCTTCGCTGTTCTTGGAGCACTGTCAGAGACTGGGCCTAACATGGGCCTGTCACGACGAGCTGGACACCATCACTGTGGGTTACTTGAATGCGATGTACCTGGAGGGCCACGGGGCCGACGAGGCGAGCCGGCTGCTGGCCGCGCTGGGCTACGTCTTCCCGGAGCTCTACAAGAGGACCCGTTTAGCTTTGCCGCGCTCGACGCGGTGCGCCGTCAGCTGGAGTCGACGCGCGCCAGCCCAGTCGCGCCTGCCGCTGCCGCGGCTGGCAGCGCTCGCGATCGCGGGCGGGATGATCATGCTGGGCCTCCCGAGGATGGCGATCCTGGTTGCGGTCTCGCACGCCTGCTACCTTCGCCCCATCGAGGCCATGGCCCTCCTCGGCAAGAGCATCGCGGCTGCGGTGCCAGTGGCCGGCGCGGGGTACACCATGATGGGACTGGTCTTGCACGAGACCTCGCTCGGGGTGCCAGGGAAGACGGGAGCCTTCGACGACCCGGTCGCGATCGACGACCGCTGGCTGTGGGAGCCCCTGCTCGGTCTGAAGGCCGCCAGCCACGCCGAGAGCACGCTGTGGGATTTCAGCAGCGAGCTGTACCGCGAAGTGTTCAGTGCGGTGGCAGAGGGTCTCGGACTGGCCATTCGATCCGCATCCGCATCAGTTACGCCACGGCGGTGCGTCAGAAGATCTGGCCTCGCAGAGACGAACCCCCGAACAAGTCATGAGAAGAGGGCGGTGGACGACAACCACCCCTCTCAAGCGCTACGGCAAGGAGACAAAGTTGTTGCGAGTAATCAACCAGATCTGTCCGTCCGTCTTCAGCTTCGGAGGCGAGGTGCTTCAGAATTTCAGCCTCGCCATCCAACGAGGTGTCGGAAGCCGTCAGAATCAAGAAGCAATGCCAGTGCTTTTGGAGACAGGGGTCAGGCGCGAAGTAGCCAAACTACACGTCGAGCTACTGCGCCTGATCCCAGCCCTCCGCCCAAGGTGAGCTCCAGTTTACAGGTGAGCAGGTACCTTCAACGCCTGCTCAGCCGTGCCCAGAGAAGTGCGTCCCACAACCGACGGGGTATTTTTCTGGAGCTCTTCGCCGGGGATGGGGGCATTGGCCGCTTCATGAGATCCGAGGGCTTTCCTGTGCTCATTTTGGATATCCGAAACCACCCGCTCCAGGACCACCTCCACCCTACGTTCAAATCAACTGTGAAAGGCTGGATCCGAGGGGGCGTTGTGGGCGCAGTCTGGTTGGGTACACCGTGTACTAGTTGGTCTATTGCTAGGCGACCCGCTATCAGAGATAATAACAACATCTTGGGTCTCTCAGGGCTTACTCCTACTCAGCAGCTCCAGCTAAATATTGGTAACGATACGTATCTCTTCTCTACTCAGATTATCCGCTTGGCTATCCGTCACAATACGCCTGCGGCGCTCGAGAACCCCGGCACTTCGATGATGTGGCGAGCGCCGCAGTTGTGTAGTCTCTTACGCCACTCCAACTGTGTCGTGTATGCTTGCGATATGTGCCAATCCGGAACACGCTGGAAGAAGCGGACCCGCGTCGCCCAGTGGAATGCGGGTACTTGTGCAGGCATCTACCGTTTATGTCGACCGTGCGGTAAGATATGTTCACAATCCAGGAAGCCTCACATAGAACTGACGGGTAAGACGGATCAAGGTATTCATTGGGCAGCTCTCGCAGCCGCCTACCCGACCAAATGTTGTGCTGTCTTGGGTCAACACTTTATCGACATTATGTTGATCAACAAAACTATGAGACTACATGATATGTATGGTGTGCGGCCTACGGCCAGTAGACCAGTCGGGATCGGGTGACGGAAGCTCGGCCTCGACGACTCCGCCGTTGCCACTCGTGAGCCCAGCTGCCCCACCTCCTCCTGAGAAAATGATGTCCCCTCTGGTCCTGTGGGTGCTCACGGTCACTGTTTGGATGGAATGCAGGAAGTGGGGGTTAGTATGAGCGGGGCCGCACAACGTTGTGGCTCAAACTCCCACTAGGTTCAGTCACTGCCCGCCCTGCTTTCGCCTTGTCACTGTTCTTTTTCTCTTTTATCCCAGGGGTGACGGAGGCTCGGCCTCGACGAATCCGCCGCTGCCACTCGTGAACCCGGCTGCCTCACCTCCTCCTGAGAAAAAAATGTCCCCTCTGGCCCTGTGGGTGCTCACGGTCACTGATAATGCTCGTGGTGGTGATGATGGTGATTGTGGTGGTGCTGATGGTTGTGTTGACAATGCTGATGTTGATGTTGAGACTGCTTTTGTGCATGTGGTGATCCTGATGAGATGGATGATGATGATGATGATGATGATGATGATGATGATGGTGGTGCTGATGATGATGATGATGGTGACAATGATGATAATGATGCTGCTGATGATGATGATGATGGTGATGGTGATGGTGATGGCGATGGCGATGGCGATTGTGATGCTTATGATGATGGTGGTGATGCTAATGGTGGTGATGGTGATGAGGATGGTGCTGGCGATTGTGATGGTGATTGTCCTGGTCATGGTCATAGTCATGATGATGACGAGGAGGAGGGATACGAAACGGATCGGAGAAACGAACACAATGCATGAGCAGGAGGAGGAGGACGAGGACGAAGAGAAAGAGGAGGAGGAGGAAGAGGAGGAGGAGGAGGATAAGGAGGAATGAGGGCGGAGCGAGGTTGGAGGGGGGGGGATGGAGGAGCGGGCAGGGGGTCACGTCCACGCGAGCCCCGCTCGAGAAAGAGCCAGGGCCGCCCATCACTAAGTTTGCGTCGCATTTCCTTGACTGGGCCATCGAGATGCGGGGAGGATCTGGAAGAGGGTCGGATGGGGGATAAGGAGAGTGAGGATGGGGGAGGAGGACATGGAGGCGGAGGAGGAGGGCGGAGGAGTCGAAGAAGGAGGGTGGGATGAAACCGAGGAGATGTTCGCCCCAGTGCGCTGGGCGCTCAGGCTGTCGGGCGCACGTGTTAGACGTGATGCCATCCTCAGACTCCACGCTCGCGCGATACGGTGGGGGTGTTGGTTCAGGAGTGCGCCCAGCAGGCCTACCGACCCTGGAGGATTCCTCATCTGATGTGGGCGGCGGTGATATCTGCTGCCAGTCCACGATGGGAGCTCCACTGGCTTCCAGACCCTGGGTTCCTTTCCCATGGCTCGTTGTCCAATGCCGTCACCGTCCGCGGCCCTTTTGGCTCAAGGCCACGGCGCGCCCGACGACCGGGGGTCCCTCGGGCGGGTCTGAGCGCGAGAGGGGGCTTTGCTGGGAGCCAACGGGCTGCGCAAGCCTGTCTTCGGCGGTTTTCGCCGCCGGCGGGCGCTCGGCACACGGCGCCCGCCCCTGCGGGGGTGCGCCGCGGGCGGCCGCGGGCGGCGGGGGCCCCTGTGAGCGGTGGGGCAGGTGCTGGTCCTGCGCGGCGCGCCGTGCGCGGAGCTGGCGCGCCCGCCCTGCGCGGCAGGCCTCCCGCGGCCCCCACCGAAGGGGCGGCGGCGGAGGGGGGGGCCGCGGGAGCCCGCGCGGGCACTCCGGAGCCCCCTCGGGAGGCACCCGCCGCGAGGTCGAGAGCGGTTCCGGGAGTTCCTCGCGGGGGCCGCTCGGCGGCCTCTCGTCGGAGACGCGCGGGGAGTCGGAGGAGAGACTCGCGGGACAGGGGGGGGCCTGCTCGATGATGCCCTCGAAGCGGAGCAGGAGGCCAAGCGGGCGGCGCGGCCCAAGGCAACCGCCCTGCGCTCGGCGGGCCTCGCGTTCGGCACGGCGGAAGGCAGGGCCCGCGGCAAGGACAAAGCTCCGTTGGACGCCGACCCCGCCCTGGCAGATGCGTCGCAGGCGCTCCACATGGCCCACCAGCGACAGGCGGACTGCCAGCAGGCGGTCGAGCGGGTCAGGAAATAAGTCGAAGAGCAGCGCGCTGCCCTCCAGGAGGCGGAGCGCCAGCAGGCGCGAGCAGCGGGGGCGGCCCTCTTGGGAGGCAGCCCTTGGGAACTCGTGGACGGGCTGCTCCGCCAGATCGAGCAGGTCAGGCGGTGCCTTACCCTGTGAAGACGGTGGAGGCCCTCTCGCAACAGGGGGCGGCGATCCGTCAGCGACGGCCGCTGCGTGGAGCTCCTGCCGCCTGCTGTTGCCCGCGCCCGCCCTGGCCCGCCCTCTCGCAACTCTGCCCCCAGCAGCCGGCCGCCGACCGCGGGCGAGGCGAGCGCTCAGGCGACGCCTCTGGCCCCTGGGCCAGGCCAGCCCTGGAGCTCGTGCGCGGCTTGGCCAGCGCGGGGGCGGCGATCGCCGAAGACCTGCCAATTGGTCGATGGCCGCGGTGCCGTGGGGCCTATTGCAAGCCCAGAGAGCGCGCGGCCAGCCAGCCAGTCTGAAGGAGCTACCTGGATGCAGCCCGAGGCCCAGGCCCGACACCCCACCCGACGTGGTTGGCGCCGCTGGTTGGATGTTCCCCAGCGGTGGTCGACGCAGGCGCTGGGGCGACATTTGGGGGGGGGCCCTGGTTATGGCGGAAGCGGCAGTGGCGCCGCCGCCAGGGGGGCGGCCGCGGGCGAGGTCTCGGTCAGGGAGATGCTCGTCACCTGGAGCTGAAACCCCTGGACACTGCATCGCAAGGTGGCCCGGGCCTCGCGGTGGACCCGGGGCCTGCGGTCTCCGCGAGCCCCGCGACCATTCCGCGGGGGGGCGCTGGAGGCTTGGGCCAGCGCCAGTCGGACATAAGGCAGGTGCTTACGCTCGCCGAGTGCCCCCCATCACCGCCGTCGCGCGCGCGCCCTTCGCCGGCCAGCATCGCGTCGCTCAGCGGTTCCACGCGGGCAAGGGCGCTAACCGCCATCGGGGGCCTCGCGGGCGCGGGGGCCCGCGACGGCGCTTTCCTGCTGCAGGAGACCTGCTTCGCGCCGCAGCAGGTCGAGTCGAAGACTCGGCGAGGGGGCGGGGGGCCCGCAATGGGCCGCGCGCGGCCGTCAGCCCCTTCCGCATCACAGGCTGACCCGCCCAGGCGGCGTGGTCTGGTGTTGCCATTCTCACCGCCAAGCGCCGACGGGTCAACGTGGTCGACCAGGAGTGGGGCCCCCACCACGCGGGGCCGGTTGCGAGGAGAGCGGCCTTCTGCGACTGAGTGATCGTCATGCTCAGCGCCTGCCTGAAGCACTCCACTGTGCCCCGCGGCTCCAACGTTGACTTGCGGGGTTGCCTGCTCCCCGAACCTTACACTGTCGGCGCCGACTGGAACATGGAGCCTCACATCCTCAGAGGTTCTTGGTGGCCCAGAGCAGTGGGAGGTGCGGTTGTCGCGCCCGCGCCCCCCGCGCGCGCGGGTCGCGCTCGCGACTGTCCCGTGATCTCGGAGTCGCTTGCTGCCCCAAGACCCCCAGATGATGGCGCCGCGCCCCGCCGCGAACCACCCGCGCGCGCCGGCGCGCCCGACTTCCAGCCCGTTGGGGCCCCGGGCGCGGGCGCGGTTTCGACGGTCGCCGGGGAGGTTCGGCGCCGCCGCTGAGGTTGCCGACGGGACCGGGGAGGCAGCAGACGCAGCGGCCAGTGAAGTGATGCGGCAGGCTCCGCTGCTAGACGCGCCAGGCCGCCCCGGTGCGGCAGCCCGCGAATTCTGCGAGGTCGCCGAGCAGCACTTGGCCAAGATGCTCGGTATCGAAGAGAGGAAGAAGGAGCAGTGCTCTGGGCGCGCGAAGGGGGTCGGGCGCGTCTGCGAGCGTTTTGTCGACCTGATGCGAGCGGGGGCTACGGGGAGAGTCAGCCCGCCCACCCGCCTTCGGCTCTCGCCGCCTGGCGAAGCAGCTCGCGGCGGCGGCGGCGGTGGTTTGCAGGCCTGCCGGCCGCGGCGTGCACTTGTCGCGCCGCCTCGAGCGCGCCGCCCGCCCACTCCTCGGTGCCGCTGTTCGACCAGCGGGGCCGCGACATGTTACAATGTTCGGCGGCTCGCGCATGAGCTCAGCGCAATGCCACCCGAGGCACAGGCGCCCCCCCAGCATGGCGCGCGGCTCCAGGATGCGATCGCGGCTGCGACGGCGGCCCGCGTCGAGGTGGACGCGCTGCGTTGCAGGGGGCGCTGAAAAGGAGTTCGTCGACGAGGCTCTTGCCGGCGGCAGCCGGCGCTCGCGCAGTCATCGGGAAGGTCCACCGTGAGGGGGCGACGAACCTCAGCGAGCCCTTTGCTGGCGGGCTACCCGCGCACGGTGGAATGGGAGGCTTTGTGGGCCGGCCCTGAGAAAGGCCCGACTGCGCGGCCCGCTGGCCGGGAGTGCCCGATGGAGTTGCTTCCGATCACGACGGACGACGTCCTCGAGGTGGCGAAGACGCCCCCAGCGAGCACGGGCCGAGGTCTCACTGCGCGTGGGAAACAGCCGCAGCCTTCTGACCTCTTCACCGCGATCATTGTTTTTCGGGGCAAGCCTGATGGCGGTGGGCGCCCCGTCAGGCTGATGCGCATGTGGCGGCGAATCTGGGGCCGCAACAGATGCCGCTACTGTGCGAGATGGGAACCCCGCCGCGCGCTGCCTGATGACTGGGGCCAGAGCTCCGACGCGAGCTGCGACCGCGCGGCCAACCTGCGCAACCTGAACCGCGGGTTGTCGCGGCCGCTGGCTTCGGCGGGGCCTCAGTCCACTTTGACACCAAAAGCTCTACGAGAGAATCGACCGCGACATTCTCGGGCGCGCCGCCAAGGAGCAAGGCTTCAGCACAGGGTTCGTCCGAGCGCCGTGCGAGGCCTACTCGGGGCCGAGGCGAGCCGCGGCCGACGGGGCCGTGAGCGAGGTCATCTCCGCGCGCGGGGCAGCCATCGCAGGCTGCGCCTGCGCCGCCGCCATGGCGCGCTGACCCCGTGCGACCTGCTGATCCACGGGCGCGCGTTGCTGCCTGTCGGGGCGGTGGCGAACGTGATCGATGGCGTAGCAGGCCACGGCGTCAGGCCCCGCGACGCCATTGCGTGCCAGACGGCGAGTTTCGTGGGCGGTGTGGTCGCCATGTTGCGGGGCAAGCGGCCCCCGCGCAACTGGGGCAAGACGAAGGCGCTGGCGTCGTCTGCAGAGCTCCAGAGGGCCCTGCTCGACCACCCGCGGTGGATCTCCCCGCCCCGCGACCTCGGGCGGGGGCGCCGCGGCGGGGGGCCGGGTCGCCCGGGAGCTCGCCGCGCTGGGACAGGCGGCGCGTCTCGCGAAAGCATTCGGGCCTGGGCTTCGCCAGTCGCGCACCATGCGCGCGGGGCCTGCGGCCGAGGCGCCTTGGGGCTCGGCCACCTCTGGCATTCCCCCAGGCAGGGCGCGGGCCCTCCGCCTCGCCGCGGCGAAGTGCGCCGGGCGACTCGCCGTGGCAGGGCGCTTAGTTTCGGACTGCAGCGCGCGGCGAGCGGCTGGAGACAAGGCCCGCTGGCGGTCGCGGTCGCCGCGGGGATGGCGGCGCAGGCCCGCGGCAGCGCACGCTGGTCGGGCCGCGCCTCCCGCGCCGCGGTCATGGCCCGTCAGCAGGAGAGCGTGCGCCTCGGCAGTTGTTTGCGGCCCTGGACTGTTGTCGGGGATCCGATCGCGGCACTCGCCCTGGCCCTGGAGCACATCTGGCGGCAAACGGGGACAGTCTCGCCGACGAGAGCGGCTGCGAGCTGGACGTCCTGAAGTTCTCGCCCGCCCCCTTGACCGAGCGATCTCGGGATGGCACCGGGAAGACAGCGTCGCTGGGGGAGGTCCGCGAGCGCCCTGGGTCTCTCCGGTCATGGAGGCTCGCGCCAGCTTGGCGGTTAGTCAACGAGCTCCCCCCGCAGACGAAGACGGAGACGTGGGCGGGGCACGATTTCGGATACCTCCGCTGTTTGGTGACGCTCTCGCACTGGCCCCAGGCTCGGCTGGCCAAGCACTAGTCGGACGCCAGCCCGCACTGCTTGCTGCGCGGTGGGCGCCGGGAGGGGGGGGCGGCGCGGTCGCCCACGTGCACTGCCGCTGCCCAGCGCGGGGCCCCGCTGCGCGGCAGCTCGCCTAGGGACTTGCGGCTCGCGGCCGGGGCGGTCCGCAGGATAGGCCGGCCATTCTTAGAGTTGTCCGAGATCGGGCACTTCGCGGACATGGCGCCCTTCCTGCAGCGGCCACGGCGGCAGCCCCAGTTGGGGCGCCTCGCTTGAGGAACCCGCGTCTTCGCCGACGGGCCGCGCGCCCACTCCGACTTCCTGCAGCTGCAGCGCGCGGAGTGGCATGTGATCGTGCTCGCGCCGACGGCTGGCTCATTGCGGAGGCCCGGGGCGCTATCTCCCCCCCGAGCTGCTGCCCCCCAGACGGCGCGCGCCAGGGGGGTGGTCGCGGCGGCTGTGGCCCCGCGGATACCATCGGCGAGTGTAACTTGCCCATCGCCCGCGCGGGCGCCGCCGGGTCCGCGCCGCGCCCCGGGCGTGCCCAGGGGCCCACGGCAATCGCTGCGCGCCTCTGGGCGCGGGTGGCTGACGCAGCCGAAGGTGCGTCCGTCGAGCACATCCCCGCCCGCCGCTCGGAGGCAGCGGTCAGGCGCGGCGAGCTCAGCATGGTCGCGCTGCACGGCAACCGATTGGCGGGCGCGCGGGCTAAGGAGGGTGCCAGGCTCCAGGCGCCAGACGACGAACTTGCCCCCGCGCTGGATGGGGCGCCTCGCCAGAGCCAGAGACCGCCAGGTGTGCCGCGGAGATGGAGGTGCACATCGCCAACTCGGGCCCGCGAGGCCCCTGGCCCCTGGAGGCGCTCGACCTGGTGGCCTACGCGGAGCGCGACCAAGTCATGGGTTGCGGGCCCCTTGCTGCTGGCGAGCCAGAGGCGCCGGCTGCCAGCGCGGCGGCGGCGGCGGCCGCGGCAGCCGCGAGTGCAGGGGCGGTCGGCAGGGCAGTGAGCGAAGCCAGCGCCGCGAGCTCAGCTCGGAGGAGCGCCCGCAAGCGGGGTGCGGCTGCCGCGCCGCTGTCTTGCCCAGAGGGAGTGGGGCCGCCGCCTGCGCCCGCCGCGGTCGCCCGCGCCTCGGCCTCCTCCTCGGCCGCCGCGACTCCCCGCCCCATCGGGGCCGAGGCCAGGGGGGGCTCTTGGACGGCCAAGGGGCACCAGCTCATGCAAGCACGGGTGCTCGGACAGGATGATGAGGCCATGCTCGCGCGCGTTGCTTCGTGCGCTGCTGGCAACCGACGCACGCACTTCGTGGCTGGGCCAAGCCCTGCTCTAGAGCTGAGGTTCGCTCCGAGAAGGGTTCGCGGGCCCGGGCCATCGCTGGCATTTCTACGGGCGTAGCGCCCGGGGCGGCAGATGGCAGCTCAGCGCGCCGGTGTCGCCCCGAGGCGCAGACGCGCGCGCAAGGGGCGCGCGCCCTCGGAGTCGCGGCAGGCCCCCAGTCCAGCAGGCTGGCTGCCGCTCCAGGCTTTGAGTAGGGGAACAAAAAGTGGCATAAACATAAAAATTCGGAGGTCCGCGCGGATTTCTCGGATCCGCGCTGGACCCCCCTCGCTGGCGCGCGGAGCGCGCCAGGGGCGGCGCCGGAGGCGGCGCCGGGGGCCCCGGCGCCGATCCGAGAAATCCGCGCGGACCTCCGAGTTTTGATGTTTGTGCCCTTTTTTTGCCCCTACTGAGGAGGCAGATGTCTGATCGGAGAAATCCGCGCGGACCTCCGAGTTTTTATGTTTGTGCCATTTTTTGTGCCCCTACTGAGGAGGCAGATGTCCCAGCTGATCCAGTCCGTGCCCGTGAGGAGGCAGATGTCCCAGCTGATCCAGTCCGTGCCCGCCCCGCTGGCTGCCGAGCTGCTTCCGTCGGGGCAGCATGCAGGCCCCGGTGCTGCCGCGCAGCGGCGGGGTCGCGCGGCCTCGCGCGGCCTCGCCTCGCCCGCGGGGGCGATCGAGAGAGGCCGCGGGGCGGTTGCCAGCAGGGCCGAGCTCCTCCTCCTCCTCCTCCCTCCTCCTCCTCCCTCCTCCTCCTCCTCCTCTCCTCCTCCTCCTCCTCCCCCTCCCTCCTCCTCCTCCTCCCTCCTCCTCCTCCCTCCCTCCTCCTCCCCTCCCCCTCCTCCTCCTCCCCTCCTCCTTCTTCTCCTCCTCCTCCTCCTCCTCCTCCTCCGAGCCGCCATCGCGAAACGGGCGGGGAGCAGCCCTTGAACTTATTTTTCTGCACATGCGAGGGCCCGCCCTCGGTTGAGCACGCGGAGAAAAATCTACAAATGCTTTCGCCGTGCTCCTCACATGGCCACCTCCTCATGCCCCATCCCGCTTGTGTCTGAAGGGATTCGACCTCTGCCGCCGGCCCCCCCCCTCAAATTGCATGCATCGCCACGCTTGGTCGGCAGGTCGGCTAATTTTATTGTAGGTTGGTTTGCTGGCAACTCAGCCGATTGGCTTGTTGTTGGCATGGAGTGTTTGGCATACTTGATTTGGGATGTTTGATGGCTGGCTGGTTGCGCGCGTCGATAGCATTTTTTGAGTGATGGTGGCCTCGGGAGCGCGGCGTCCGCTGGAATGCACGAGGGTTCGCGGCCTCGGGGGCGCGCCCCCAAGCTATATTGTAAGGATTCGTGGCCTCTGCTTCAAAGCCGACTTCTCAGGAAACGACGGTTGGGGCCGAACAGCGCCCCCCGAAAGCACATCCCAGTCCTGCAAACTACATGATGTGCCTGTTTTCCACCACCACCACCACCATAGGTTGGAGGGGGGAAGGAGGTGGAGGACGAGGAGGAGGAGGAGGAGGACGAAGAGAAGGACGAGGAGGAGGAGGAGGAGGAGGAGGAGGAGGAGGAGGAGGAGGAGGACCCCCTCCCCCTCCAACTCATGGTGGTGGTGGTGGCGGTAGAAAACGTGCCCATCACTACAGGTTCCGTTCTGGAGAAGGGTTGGCGCTTTGGGACAGTCGCCACGGAGCGGGCCC
>CAUYUJ010021699.1:95000-110000 GCA_963575745.1 Prorocentrum cordatum | reverse complement strand
TCAGGAGGAAAAGGAGGAGGAGGAGGAAAAGGAGGAGGAGAAAAGGAAGACATACAACGCTACAACGGAAGAGGAGAAGAAGGAGGAGGAGTAGGAGGAGGAGGAGGCGGACGAGGAGGAGGAGGAGGGAAGAGGAGGAGGACAAAGAACACGACGACGACGATGAATCCGAGGGCGACCGCCTGGTGGCCCGAAGGCCACGCCCATGGTGAACGTCGGGGCTCAGCTGGCGAAGCCCTCAGCGCCGAGCCTCGGCCCGGCGAGGCGAGCGAGGCGAGCGCGGGCGGGCGGAGCTTGAGAGGCCTGGGCAGCAGGGCGGGCGGGGGAGGGGACGAAGGGGGGGAAAGGGGGGAGGGGGGGGGGCGGAGGGGAGGAAGGGGCGGAGGGGGGAGGGGGAGAAAGGGGGGCAGGGGGGAGGAAGGGGGGGGGGGGACAGAAGGGGGGGGGGGGAAGGGGGGAGGGGAATGGCAGGAGGGGGGAGGCGAGGTGGAGGGAGAGAGGGAGGAGGGGCATGGGGCTTGGAGGACGCGGGATGGGGGGCCAGGAGGGAACGGGGATGGGGGACGGAAGGGGCAGGGACTCGTGGTGGGCGCTGCGTGGGCGTCCTGGAGCACCCCGGCGCCTCGGGCAGACTGCTGCCTCGCGCACCTCCTCGGGAGAATGGCACACGGCACGGCGGGAGGGCCCTCCCTGGGGGGGGCGGGGGCGGAGACACGCAGGGCTCGTTTCGATTCCTCCGATTCGGTCCGCTCTCGATGGCTTCCGGTGCCGATTCGACTCGACTTTGGATTCAGCTTTGTGCTCCGATGTCTCCTTGGAGGCCTTCTGGGCGTGCCGACGTTTGCCGATTCGACTCCTCCCGACTCGGCTGCCGATCTCCGCCGGTCTGATTCATGTCGACCGCCGGTCCGACCTATCGATTCGTTCCTAGGCTCCCCCGATAAGAGGGGGATGGCGAGGGGAAGGGGGGGGGTGGAGGGCAGGAGGGGATGGTGGGGGAGGGGAGGAGGGGAGAGGATAGGGGCGTGGTGTTCGTGGAGGTGGGCGAGGGGGGAGGCGACGTTCTGGCGCGCGACGCCCCCCCCCTCGCCCTGCCTCTCCCCCACCTGCCCGTCGACCACCTCGGCGCGCCCTCCCAGACCGCCCCCCTCCCGAGCCCGCCACGCCCTGTCCGTCGTCTTGCCCTCCCCGACCTCCTCTCTCTCCGCGCCCTGGCCCTCCTCCTTTTTGTGCCAGATGTTTGTTGTTTCTTTGTTGGCGTTCTCTCTCTCTCTCTCTCTCTTTTACTTCGCCGCCGGGTTCCTGTCCAAGGCGTTCCTTTGCAAGTACTTCGTCCTCGGCACCGCTTGATTCCGGGGCTTTGCCCCCTCCTGGCCTTGATGTGAGGCCCCTCCTTCTGCCTTCCCCCCTAGGTTAGTTAAAGCTGCGCACGGCCCGCTTAGCTTCGACCGGAAGAGGTGCGCTCTCGACCCGCGGATCAAAAAAGCTTGTCGTTTCTTTGTTTGTGGTCTCTCTTTCTCTCGCTCTCTCTCCCAGTCCTTCCCACATCCTCCCCCCCCATCTGCCATCGCCTCCCTTCCCCTCTGGCGAGGGAGGGCGTGCCGACTGCAGGGGCGCGCCGCGCGACGCGTCCAGAGTTGATTCCTGGCCCCGAAGCGCGCACGGCGCTAAGGCGGGAGCCGCATTTTGAAAACGACCCGCCCTCCATCCTTGAAGCTGCTGCAGACTCTGCCGACGAGCGCGGCGCTGAGGCGAGAGCCACGTTTTGAAACCCGTCCGCCCTCCGTCCTTGAACCTGTCGCAAGCTTCACGGCCATGAGTAGCGAGCAAGTCGCAGGCGGAACGCCCAGCCAGGCCTACCGGCACGTCCTGGGGGTGGCGAGTGGCGAGGAGCCGCCGGTGAGGAGAGAAGGGATGGAGAGGGAGGGGCAGCAGCCGGAGCAGGGCAGGGCAAGGGAGCGCAGGACACGGCCCGCGAGGGGCGAGGGGGAGAGGGGCGGGCGAGCACGAGCGAGAGCGGGCGGGAGGCTGAGGCGGAGGCGGAGGCGGACGGCGAGGGAGGGGGGAGGAGGGAGGGGGGCGGGGAATCGCTGCGGAGGAGAGGAGGCGCCAGGAGGGGGAATCGCTGCGGGGAGAGGAGGCGCGAAGAATGGGTGCGGTGGGGGTGGTGGGGTGGGTGGGAGAGTATTTCGCGGCAGGGGGGCAGGAGCAGGGGGGGAGGGCTTCTCAGAAGCACCCTTGCTTCCTGGAAGGCGCGGGCCTAGGCTGCAGACGTAGGGCTGGCGCCTTCTGAGAAGCCTTTACCCCCCTCCCCGTTGCCCCTCCTCTGCGAGCCGCCAGAATGGGGGGGGGGGGGGGGGGGGGGGCGCTTGGGGGGCGGAGGGCGGAGAGAGGACGGGGCGGCCGAGGTCAAGACCGTGGCCAGCAAAACCAACGACGTTGCCGGGGACGGCACCACCACGGCCACGGTCTTGGCGAGGGCCATCTTCCGGGAGGGGTGCAAGGCCGTCGCGGCAGGCACTCTGCACGGGCGCGCGGGCGGGAGGACAGGAGAGCCGAGAAGGAGTGGGCCGGGCAGATTGTTGTCTGGATTGCGACGCTGATGAAGCTGGGGACGGCAGGGAGGAAGCGAGGAAGTGGGAGGGGGAGGGGGAGTGGTGGGGGGGGTGAGGGGGGGGAGGAGGGAGGAGGGGGGGAGGGGGCGGGGAGGGGGGGCGGGGGGGGGGGGACGGGAAGGGGGGGGAGGATCGGGGGGGGAGGGGTGGAGACCATTCCTCATCCCCTGCTCCTCCTCGTCATGTCTCCCCCCCCCTTCCTCCTCCCTCCTCCTCCTCCTTATCTCGGGGGTGGACGGACCTCCTACCCTGACACGTCGATTAGTGAATTGCCCGTTTTCGGTTCTCGAGAGGGCGCCGCGGCCGTCATTTTCCAGGCTTGCGCCCGCCAGGTTTGGGCCCGAGGTCGTTTCCACTAAACCACGTTTTACTAACGGGAGGTCTGCCCATACCCGATGATCCTACTCCTCAGCCTGTCCTTCTGCGTGTGCACGGCGCTCACGGGCGTGGCCCATGGCCCTCTCAGATGCCACTCAGGCTATCCGCTCGGCTCTCCGGGCGCTCGCGCCGAGACGGGCGGACTTCGCAGCCGCGTCCAAAGTGCAGTATCTTGGCTTCGTCTTGTGACCGTGGGCGATCCGTATGGACTCATGGCATGCGGTGGCCACAAAGTACAAGCAGCGCGCGGCCGAGTTGACCACGCTGTGCTGCAGCCTGCGTTGTCTCCAGCGCCCTGTCCAAGGAGACCTCATCAGGGGCGAGCTGGACGTGGGGCCCCGCATCTTGACGCCCCGCCGAAAGTTTGTCGCGCTGGCTGAGTTCTTCCGCCTTCCGCTTGGGCGCCCAGACTCGTGCTGGCCATGCGGCTGCCTGCAGCCGGGTCTGCCCCGCGGACCACGGCCAACGTCACGCTCTCGGGGTGGAGATCCTCTGCGGGCGCCCTCGCGTGAGCGAGCGGGTGGTCGTCCTTCTGGCCTCAGTTGCCATTTCGGGCCGCTGGACTGCCTCGCACTGGGGCCTGGCTGAGCCCATGCTGCATTACCTCATCCCTGTGGACCCAGCCGCGACCGACGCGCCCAGCGAGCGGGTGCGGCTGCGCCTGCGGATCTCCCTGAGCGCGGCCAACGCCGCGGCACGACGCGAGCTCGGTGCGGCAGTTGCCCCATCGCCGCAGGGCCCACCTGCGGCGCGTTCACGCCGCGGCCGCCGCCCAGGCGCAGCCGCGCAGGGTGGCCGGCCCAGGCGGTCCTTGCCGACCTCCGCCGGCCAGGGGTGGCTTCGCCTCGGAGCCCAGCTCGCGGCCCCCGCCGCGTGCGCGTGGGGCGCCCCCGGCCTGCCGTCGGCGCTGCGAGGGCGGCGCCGCTCGGATCGCGCACTCCTCGGCGCGACGCGGAGCCCGGCGGTCCGGATGCTACGCGCGCCGTCGCCCGCGCCTGCCTGCTGCACCGCGCCTCGGCCTGGGCCCGCCGGCGGACTACGGCGCCGACCATCGGGGCGGGAGCGGCCTCCCCCGAAGCGCGGCGCGGCCGGCCGCGTTGCGCAGCCTGCTGCGCCACCGCCCTGGCCCCGCTGCGGTCGCCCCCCTGCGGTGGTCGAGGCCATGGGCCTGCGCCGCTTCGCAGCGCGCCTGCGCTCCGCCGCTGACCGCGCGGGCCCGGCGCGGGCTGCCAGCACAGCGGGGCCCTGGCGAACTGCCAGCACACCTCCGCCTCCACCGGCAGGCCCGGGGCAGAAACCGCGGCAGAGGCCCTGGGCGTCCAGGCCGTGGCTTCCCTACCTCCAAGCGCAACTGATGCCTTCGACGGCCGCTGCGCGGCCAGCCAGGGGCTCGCCGCGCGCGCGCGGGCAGGCGTTCTGGACAGCGGGGTCCACCTCTTCCTCTTCCTCCTCCTCCTCCTCCTCCTCCTCCTCCTCCTCCTCCTCCTCCTCCGCCTCCTCCTCTTCCTCCCCCTCCTCCTCCTCCTCCTCCTCCTCCTCCTCCTCCTCCTCCTCCTCCTCCTCCTCCTCCTCCTCCTCCCTCCGTAGCCATTTTGGCTCAAGATGCAGGCTTCCCCTGGGAACCAAACGGATACCGCTAGTCTGCGGCTGGCAAGACTTCCTGAAGTCTGGCATCGATTCTGGGCCACCTCTCCAGCGCTCGCGTCGGTGGGTAAACGGAGACATTTCCCGTTCCTGTCGGCCCGATCGCTTCCAGCCTCGGAGCCATGCCTGGCGCAGCGAGCCCCGAGAAGATCCGCGTCCACTCGGTGGGCTCCCACAGCTGCAGCGGCCGCTCGACGTCCAGGACACGATCATCCAAGTCCCACTCACGGGCGTCCGAGCATCGCCGCAAGACGCCACAAGCTGATCATGAACGGCTGGCCCGCCCTGGTGCTGCTGCTCCTCCCTCTGGCCACGCTGGTCCTGCTGGCCGTCGGGGAAAGGGCGACAGGAAGTCCTCCCACCTCTCCCCCAGCGAGGCGCGCTGGCGCCAGAGAGCAGCTGATGCGGCCTTCGAGATGCAGAGAGACGGGATCGACCTCGACACACTGGCTACGTTGCCATCGCAGGGCGCGGGGGGGGCTGGAGTCGGGGATGCTGCTGATAAGGATGCTGCCGCCGGTGCCAAGGACGGCCCTCGTCAAGCTGCTGGTGTTGGCGGTGACCCGTGGAGGACCTACCTGGACAACGGCGGGACCCCCCTGGGCCCTGCGTCGCCACTGGGACCATGCCGTGGCCACCCTCCCGCTCATGCTGCTCCTCTTCGTGACCAGCGGACTGACGCGACTCCTGGGGGACTCATCTGCGGCGACTTCGTCTGGGGAAACGGGCGGCGCCGCGGATGCTGTCCCGCCCAACCGCGCACAGGCCGCCCTTCTCCAGCAAGTTCAGGCGGCCATCACCTCCGCCGTCACGTCAGCGGTCGTCGCCAGCGTCGACGCCACCCTCTCGGCGGGCCTGGCGCAGATCTAAGGGGTCATGGAGTCCCGTGTCGGAGCCGTGGAAGGACGCCTTCGAGGGGTTGAGCAGAAGCAGTTTGACATCGAGGGGCAGCTGCGCGCGGACATTGCGCAGCTCCGTGAGCAGATGGGCATCATGGCGCGTGCTGAACCATGTTCTGCCCCTGCTGGCCCTGGCTGGGACCGCCCTCCAGACCTCACGGCGGTGGTCGTGCGTTGCAAGGAGGAGCTCCCCGCCGCGGCCTTCATGCAGGCCATCGACCCTCTCCTCACCGCGGCTGGCAGGGGCCCCGACTCATTCGCGGTCGAGGCGGAGCCCCTCGGCAAGCGCTGCGTCTTCCGCTTCAAGGGGCCCCCTGAGCTCGGGGCTAGAAGGGCTGCTAAGGTGCCGGGGTGCATGCGCCTTGGCCGTGGGGAGTGGCGCAAGCCACGTGCCGCGACGCCCGCAGGCCACGAGGTCGACATATTCGTGGCGCCCGACCAGAACCGCAAGCAGGTGCTGCACGAGCTCACGCTCAAGAAGCTCGCCGTCGCGCTGGGGCGCGTCATCGGCGACAGGCACCGCATCTTCGTGGACAAGCAGAAGTTCTCCCTCTCGTCCCAATGGAAGGCCTTCCTCCGACTCACCATCGACGGCCCCAACTCCACCCCGGTTGTGTCCTGGTCGCCATCCGCGCTTTCGGCTATCGGGCTGCGGCGTGAGGACCTCGAAGCGACGGTGGAGGCGGCTCTGGCGCCTGGTGATGACGATTGGTGTCTTTAGCACGTTTGTCAAACTCTTCGCCGCCCCGCAGAGCAAGGGGCTCACCTTCGCCACCTGGAATGCCAGAGCATTCTGCCATTACAAGGCGAGCGTGGCGGCACGCAAATGCGACCATCTTGGGAATGCACTCCGAGCAGGGGCTATCGTTGGTATGCAGGGGGTCCACGGGTCGGCCGCGCGTCTGCGTATGTTGATAGATCGCTTGGGGACGGACTACCAGATGTTCTACTCCTTCGGTGACAATGTCGATGAGTCCCTCGGCAGCGTCGCCACCATTTTCCCCATGCAAGGTGCGCGCGGGCATGGACCTGCGCAAGACGTTCTGCATCAAGGCGCGGGTGCTCCGTGTCACGGCCACGGTCACGGACGGGCCCCACTCTGGCTACACGCTGAAGCACTGGAACATCCATGACCACGCCCTCTCGCGCGAGCAGGTACGACGGGTCGCTGGCGCGATCCAGGCTGATCTGCGTGACATGGGGATGAATCCAAGGAGGTGCTGCGTTGTGATTGTGGGCGACTTCAACTACGGCGAGAATGCGGAGGTGGAGGACCCCCTCGTTCCTGGTGGCGGGCGCAGGGCTGCCTCCCACCCCCGCGGGCGCGCATGGGCTCATGCGCTGAGTGCTGCGACGGAGATGATACCTCACAAACCGACACACTGGCATCCTGGCAGGCAGATCGCTACCACGATTGACAAGATATGGATCGGCCCCCCACGCTGGTTGCTCACGCAGACTTGTCAACATGGGCAGGTGCATGGAGAGCCTCACGAGTTGCACCTCGACGGGCTCTCGGACCACGCGGTGTACTCTGTAGCATGGACCTCTCGCCCCCCGAGACAGAGACCGACCACGGGCGTCATCAACCCTGCCCCCTCCTTCGTCTCTGAGAATCACTTTTTTGGCGAGATGATCAGGAAGTACGAGTGCGAGGTCCCCCTGGATGGTCTCTCTCCTCCTGACCGAGTGCACTACCACACGAAGATCCTGCAGACTGCTGCGGCCGCCACACGCGATGCCAGTCTTCGTGGGGAGCCTGGCTTGCGCTCGCCGACGGCTTTGATATGGAGACAGCTTGGCCGAGCGATAGCGAGGCAGGGCGTTCGGATGGCTGAGACCTTGCTGCGCCAACATGCATGGGCGAGCCAGATGGTCGAACGTCGCTACCACCCAGGGCTTGGCAGAGCACAAGTGGTGCTCCTAGGCCCTCAAGAATTCTCCAGACGGTACCGCCTTGCGCAATGCCGCGATCTGCAAGAAATACTCCGCCCACATCAGCATGACATTGACGGGGAGCCAGTCGAGTCCAACAAAGCAGCGCTTGTAAGGCAGCAAAGGGCCCTGCGACGGCGTGCGGCCCTCTGGGCCCCTACGTCGGCACGTCGCCTCCTCGGGGGCATCGAGCTGGATGGCGGCGCGGTTGCGAGATCGGAGCAGGATATTCAGAGGGCGCCAGCGGGCTACTGGCGAGGCGTCTTCGGCGACGACGTGGCGAAGCGGAAGCAGTCAGCCGAGGAAATGATGCGCAACCTTGCCTCCAACTCGAACGTCATCCCCATGTCCTTCCAAGACGGCATCACGGTCCCTCTCCCGCGGGATGCTCCTCGTGTGGTTCTGCGCCGTCGGGAGCTCCAGGATGATTATCTCCGACGCTACGGCATCCAAGGTGCTGACTGGACTTCGATCGTGCCCCCCTTCGGCACGCGCCGTGGCCATGGCGCTCCGCAGGACCCGCAAGTCAGCCCCTGGTCCAGACGGTCTCGGCGCTAGGGCCTGGCTCTTCACGCCGTTGGGGGTCGAGGCGCTGGCGGAGGCTATGGCGTGGCAACTGGAGGGGCTGCCCATGCGCCAGGAGTGGAACTTCTCCATCGCCGTCTTCCCCGCCAAGGGAGCGCGCGCTGATGGCCCGCAAGAAGTCCTCAGGCGCGCTGGTGAGACCCGCCCACTAGCGCTTGAGAACACGTCCAGGAAGGCCGTCATGTGGGCCCTCAATTCGTGCATGAAGAAGGTGGCGGGGTGGCACTGCGTGGACACGCAGAGAGGCTTCATCTGCGGACGCAACTTCTGCGACGACATAGTCGAGCTCGACACACACTCCCGCGTGCTCTCCATGGCTGCGAGGCACGGTGACTCCCCCTTCCTCATCTCCTTCGACTGGGGCCAGGCCTTTCCGAGCATCGCGCAGGACTGGCTCTTCGGCACGCTCCGCGCCATGGCCGCCCCCCAGGGGCTCCAGGACGCGCTGAAGGTCAACTGCGACGGGGTCGTCTCCCTCGCGGCTTCGCGTACGAGGGCCGCGCTCTACTCGGTGCGCTCGGGCATCCTACAGGGCGACCCCGCCAGCGGCACTCTGTTCGTCCTCGCAGTCCACCCGTTCGGGCAGGACCTGAAGGCCAACCTGGACTCCAAGCGTCGGGGCATCTCGAGATGGTGCGCCGACGACCTGGGCGCGGCAGTGATGTCCCAACGCGGCCTGCTCACGCTGGCCCGCGTCTTCCGCGGCGCGAAGCTCCTGGCTGGCCTGCTGATCAAGCCTGCGAAGTGCCGCGCCATCCCGCTGGGTGACCCGCAGCGCGATGACGCGCAGGAGCGGGCGCGGGACTCCCTGATGGCCCGGACAAGGGCTGGGAGGCGTTCCCAATCGTGGACCACCTCGAGTACCTGGGCGTGTTGCTGGGACCAGGGGTCACGCAGGAGGCACAATGGCGTGTGCCGATGAAGAAGTACTCCGAGCGCGTCGGGGAGATCTCCAGGAGCCGCTCGGACGTGCATGCTGCCATCCTCCTGCACAAGGACCGCTGCGTGCCCGTCCTGTCATGCAAGGCGCAGATGATGGAGGCCCCCGACTCCCTGAAGAAGCTCGAACGAGGGAGGCTGGCGCACCTGCTCCGCCTGCCAGGCAGCTTCCTGGGAGACGGGGAGTGGCATGAGCTCGACACCGTCGGCGGCCCGCAGATCCCCTCCGCCACGACCATGTGCGAGGCAGCGCTCGTGAGGGCGGCGGTGGTCACGCTGGGCTCCTGGCCTCGCGGCAGCTCCGCGGGGCTGCGCTGCGGCACCTGCCCCTGGTGCGGACGGTCCGTGGCTGCCCGTGGCCCAGCTGGTGGCAATCTGAGGCCATTGCTGTGACGCTGGAGAGAGCGGCGTCGTGCCGCGGCACGAGCCCCCGCGCGACGGCCGCGCGCGCCCTTCTTGCGGCCGCCTCCCGCGAGGCCCACCGCAGGCGCGCCAGCCAGGCTGCAGGAGACGAGCGCCATGCTCCCCTGCGGCGTGTGCGACCACAGCACCTCCTTTACTCCTCCCTCCTCGGTTCGTACCTTCGCTCCGACTCTCGTCTCCCGCGCCTCCACCTCCGCCTGCAAGAGCGTCTCCAGCGCTGGTTCGGGGTCCACGCTGTCGACGCTGCGGCGATCGACTGGTCGGCCGTCGCCTCGGTGATGCATCGCATCCCGCCGTCCTGGCGCAGTGCTTGCATTAAGACCTGGGGAGGGGGTTGGATCACCGAGTCTAGGATGCGCAACCCGTACAGGCGGTGCGTCTGGGGATGTCCTGGGGCTCGAGACTCGCTTAAGCATTATTTTTGCTGGTGCGACCCGATGTATATGCTCGTCCGTAGTCAATTAAACGCTGACCTTCCAGCGCCCCCGTTTTTGGACCCCCTCCTAGCCCTGGGCCTGATCCACCCCTCGCCCGAAACGTTCAAATTCACTGCCTGTTATTTCCATCTCTATAGGTTGGCTCACCAAGAGAGCAAAACCCGTGCTCCGCCGTTTAAGGATAATGACGCTCGCTCGCTCGCTCGCGCTGCACTCCAGGCAGTTGAAATGCCCCTCGGTGGTCAGCGCCGCAGGAGGCCCCGCCAACAGAGGCGATAGGCTGGATTGACACGCGGCCCCCCCAAGAAGCTCCAACCTCCTCCTCCTCCTCCTCCTCCCCCTCCTCCCCCCTCCTCCTCCTCCTCCTCCTCCTCCTCCTCCTCCTCCTCCTCCTCCTCCTCCTCCTCCCCTTCCTCCTCTTCCTCTTCCTCCCCCCTGGGCCTCCCCGCCCCAGGCATGAACCCCATGGACATCAAGCGCGGGATGGACGCCGCGGTCAAGGCGGTGCTCGACGACCTGGCGGCGCAGGCCACCGCCATCGACTCGCCGGCCAGGAGCGGCGCGCAGCTCCGGCCGGGAGGAGGGAGGAGGAGGAGGCGGGAGGAGGAGAAGGAGGAGGCAGGAGGAGGAGGAGGAGGATGATGAGGATGATGATGATGATGAGGACGAGGAGGAGGAGGAGGAGGAGGAGGAGGAGGAGGTGACGGAGACGGAGACGGAGACGTGGGACGAGGATGAGAGATGGGCCTACACATGTGGCCGTCGGGAGCTTGGCCCGAGCGCTTTGCGGATGTGTTTGCACCCTCGTCCTCGGCATATGTCTGTCCGTCCGTCTGTCTGTTTGTCTGTCTGTCTGTCTGTCTGTTCGTCTGTATGTCTGCATGCATGCATGCATGCATGTATGCATGCGTGTCTACTTGTCTGCATACGTGTATGCATGCATGCATGCATGCAGGTATGCATGTGTATGCATGTGTATGCATGTGATGTATGTGTATATGTGTATGAATGGTTGCATGTATATATGTATGTATGATTGTATGTGAGTATGTCTGTCTGTATGTATGTATGTATGTATGTACATACGTACGTACGTACGTATTTTCGTATGTACGTATGTACGTATGCACGTATGCACGTATGCACGTATGCACGTATGTACGTATGTACGTATATATGTATGTACGTATGCATGTATGCATGTTTGCATGCATGTATGTATGCATGCATGTATGCATGTATGCATGCATGTATGTATGCATGTATGTGTGTATGTTTGTATGTATGTGTGTATGTCTGTCTGTCTGTCTGTCTGTCTGTCTGTCTGTCTGTCTGTCTGTATGTATGTATGTATGTATGTATGTATGTATGTATATCTGTCTGTCTGTCTGTCTGTCTGTCTGTATGTATGTATGTATGTATGTCTGTATATATATATATATATGTATGTATGTAAGAGCGCGTTCTGTGATCGCTTGGAGGGGGAGGGGGGTGGAACCGGACCCCCCCCCCTGGATAGAGGGGGGGGTTCGAACCCCCCCTCCCCCCATCCGTGACGGAGGGGGGGGGCTCGAACCCCCCCTTCTCGTGACTGAGGGGGGGAAGTTCGAACACCCCCCCCCTCCTGCTTCCCCTCTCCTCGGGCCCGGCGCTGCGCTTGGGTCGGCGGCGGCTGGCGACGGCGGCGGGGACGACGATTTCCATTTCTTGGCCGGCGCCGGCGCCTGCGGCGGCGGGCGGCGGTGGCGGGGAGCGTCGACGAGGACGACGGTGGTGGTGGTGGTGGTGGTGGTGGTGGTGGCGGTGGTGGTGGTTGTGGTGGTGGTGTGGTGGGTTGTGGTTGTGGTGGTGGTGGTGGTTGGTGGTGGTGGTGGTGGTTTGGTGGTGGTGTGGTGGTGGTTTGTGGTGGTGGTGGTGGTGGTGGGTTGGTGGTGGTGGTGGTTTGGTGGGTTGGTGTGGGTGGTGGTGGTGGGTTGTGGTTGTGGCGGTGGTTTGTGGAGGTGTGTGCTGGTGGTGGTGGTGGTGTGGTGGTGGTTGTGGTGGTTTGTGGTGGTGGTGGTGGGTTGTGCTGCTGGTAGTGGTGGTGGTTTGTGGCGGTGGTGGTGGTGTGTGGTAGATTGTGGTGGTGGTGGTAGTGGTGGTGGGTTTTTGTGGTGGTGGTGGTGGTGATGGTGAGTTGTGGTGGTGGTGGTTGTGGTGGTGTGGTGGTGGTTTGTGGTGGTGGTGGTGGTGGGTTGTGGTGGCGGTGATTTGTAGACGTTTGTTGTGGTGGTGGTGGTGGTGGTGGTGGTGGTGGTGTGGTGGTTTGTGGTGTTGGCGGTTGGTTGTGCTGCTGGTAGTGGTGGTGGTCGTGGCGGTGGTGGTGGTGTGGTAGATTGTGGGTGTGGTGGTGGTAGTGGTGGTGGGTTTTTGGTGGTGGTGGTGACGGTGAGTTGCGGTGGTGGTTGTGGTGGTGGTGGTGGTGGCTGTGGTGGTGGTAGTGGTGTCTGTGTGGTGCTGTTGGTGGTGGTGGTGGTGGTTGAGGCGGTGGTGGTGGTGCCAGTGGTGGTGGTGGTGGTGGTAGTGGTGGTAATCGTCGCTGCGTCCCCGCCGTCGCCGGCGCCAGCGCTGGCGCTGCTGGCCGCCGCCAGGGCCGGCGCCGAGGGGGGGAGGGGCGGGGGGGGGTTCCCCCCCCCCTGGGCTGCCTCTGGTCATCGTCGCTGCGTCCCCGCCGCGGGCGCTGCTGGCGGTCGCCAGCGCCAGCGCCGAGGGGGGAGAGGGAGGGGGGGGCGGTTCGGGAGGGGGGGGTCGGGGGGGAGGGGGGCCCCCGTGGTTTTGATCGACGGCGCCGAGTGTTACGGGGGGGCCCACCCCCCAGTTTGAAACGCGCCGCCGAATATTCCCAAGGCAAGCGCCCCTGAAACGCGTTCTCTCGTATGTATGTATGTATGTATGTATGTATGTATGTATGTTTGTATGTATGTGTGTATGCATACAGGTATGTGTTTATACGTGTATGTATGTATGACCCGCGGCGGACGAGCACAGTATATGGCGCAAGGTGGCGGCTAAGTGGTCGTTTCGTGTGCTGCTGCTCGCCAAGTCAGGCGCTCCTGTATCCACGGCCACTGACATTTACAACAAGTATGTGCTGACAGCCACGGGGTATTTGCAGCAACTGTATCCTGCGCCGAAGGTATTATTGGCACGAGAGTCTTGGGCGCTGCACAAGGTGTGGCATCTGCCACCGCAGTGTCTGTCACGTGCCGACATCTTTTCACTCGCCAGCTGGTCGCACATCCGTCCCATGTCTATGCTACCTCGTGGTACCGCTACTCTCATGAGGTCGGCGGAGGAGACGGTGACCAACTGGCGTTTCCTCATTGAATGGTTACAAGAAGAGGTGTGCTCCCACGGATCGTTGTTCGACATTGGTCGTGGCTGGCTATCCCCGCCGTTTTGGAAGCTGCGGCCCACGGTTCAGTACCAGGACAAGGCCGCCCACGACTTCGACCGCCGCCCGCCGCCTGGGGCGCAGACAGTGGACAGTGTGCTGCACGGGCCTGCGACGCAGGCTCGGCAAAAAGTGAAAGAGGCTCGCGCCGCCGCCGTCGCCAGTCAATCTCGATTCAAGCTTCAGCGTGTTCTTACCTCCTCCCTCCGTGCTGCTCTTTTTCCTGACTCGCTCCATCTCACCATCGAGAGGCGGCTCCAGACGTGGCAGGTCCCACATCCCAGGGGCCCATGGCCTCCGCTTAGAGCCCTGCTGGAGCCCCTACCTCCCGCGTGGCAGTCGGCGGTTGTAAAGACGATTTGTGGAGGTTGGCTCACCTCCGCGAGGCTGCGCGTCCATACAGGGGTGAGCGACTGTCTTTTCGAATGCGGGTGCGAGCAGCAGCGCGACACCTTCGCTCACTACCTTCGTTGCCGTATTCTTTGGTCGAGGAGTGTCGCTGGTCTAGTGGACGCACCGCAGAGCGTCGCGTCCAGACTCGGGCTGGATGGGGCGCCGACCATCGAGCAAGTGGAGTCGATGGTTCTTGCTTTTCATTGTTACAATTCCATGCGTGCTCGGTCTCGCCCTGCGAAGGTTGAGATGAGCACGTATCTATTCCAGAATCGACGGGCAGCGATGGCGCTCGTCGATGCATCTCGTGCGCTGTAGGCTCTTTCGAGACCCTTGTGGCGCCCATGTGTACGAGCGACGTGTATGTATGTATGACTGAATGAATGAACGTGTATGTGTACGTATGTATGGATGTATGTATGGATGGATGGATGTGTATGTATGTTGTTCACAAAAAGGGTACACACACTATGTCTATGCATGCCTGTAGTTCGGTGTGTACACGTATTTGTCCATGTATACATCTACACATACGAGAGAGCGTGATCCACCGCCGCTGTACTGTGGAACATCCCTCTCCTGTTCCTCTGGGGCCTGGGCGTCCCCCCCCCCCCTTCGAAAATCCCCCCCTGCTGGAACCCCCCACCCTCCCCCCCTTCCCCAGGCCCCCCCCCCCCCTAACCCCTCCCCCCCCTCTCCGGAAAACCGGGGGGGGTCATCGCCGTCCCCACCACCATTGTCCCCACTTTTCCCACCACCGTCCCCACTGCCCCCACCAGTGCCCCCACCACTGTCGCACTGTCCCCACTGTCCCCACCATTGTCCCCACCACTGTTCCCACCACGGTCCCACTATCCCCGCTTTCTCCACGGTCCCCACCACTGTCCCATTGTCACCACTGTCCCCACGGTCCCTCTGTCCCCGCCGCTGTCCCACTGAGCTGTCCCACTGCTCCCACAACTGTTCCCGCTGTCCCCACCACTGTCCTACCTGTGCCCCTGTCCCATTGTCCTACCACCGTCCTCACCACCGCCCTCACCACTGTCTCCACCAACACCGTCCCCACCACTGTCCCACTGTCCCCAGTGTCCCCCCACTGTCCCACTGTCCCCACACCATTGTCCCCACCACCACCGTCCCCACCACTGTCCCATTGTCCCCGCCGCTGTCCCAGTGTCCCCACCATTGTCCCCGCTGTCCCCGCCACGGTCCCACTCCCTCCATTGTCCCCACTGTCCCCACCACTGTCCCCACTGTTCCCGCCACTGTCCCCGCTGTCCCCGCCGCTGTCCCACTGTGCTGTCCCACCGTCCCCACTG
>CAUYUJ010021699.1:65000-90000 GCA_963575745.1 Prorocentrum cordatum | reverse complement strand
GATTCGACTCCAGGCGAACTGCTTGACCGGCTCAGTGCGTGGCTTGATGCGGTACCACCCGACATGGAGAAGCATATTTGGCTTCAATCGCGGTGCGGACGTATCAGTATTCCAGAGCTGACAGTGTTGTTCTCCTACTTTATTGAGCATCAAGGAGACGGTTCTTCGGATGACACGCCCGGCGTCTCCATCTAGCTGCGTTTGTTCCGGGTCTGTGTGCGGCCTTTGACCAACAGCGTACAAGTGATTCCAGCATATTGTGACCAGCAAGGCCTCGTTTCTAACAGCGTGCGCAAGAGTGTGCTTGCTGTGTCGGGATCATGCACTTGCGCTCACCTGTACTCTGGGACTCTGGCCCATCATTGCCCGATCCATGCAGTGCAGTTGTTGCGCGCCGTCTCCCGTCGAAAGACGCAGCCGGCTGTGCTGAACTATTCCTGCGGCCTCTCGGCCAGCAGCGCGCTACTGACACTAGCGCACCGTGATCAGCGGTTTACATATCCCGTTAAGAGGAGCTCTGTATTTTTTTTTCGAGGCCCCAAGAGGCCCCAAACAGGCCCCCAAGAGCCTCCCCGGAGGCCCCCAGAGGCCCCCAAGATGCCCAAAAATGGACCTGAGCGCGCCCCAAGACGCCTCCAGGAGAGCCCCACAGGCCTCCGAGAGGCCCCCAGGAGGCCCACTGGAGGCCCTCAGGAGGTCGTCCCCATCATGTTCCTGGAAGGCGGTCCGGGAACATGATTCCGCGCCTTGGAGGAGTATTCTGCGCCTTCCGCGGCGCCTTGGACGAAGTACGATTCATATTCTTCAACGCTTTCCGGGAACATGATTTCTCACCATTCCGGAACGCTTTCCTACTGCTGCGGTGCTCTGGGGAGAAGGGGCGGGGGTCCGGGAACATGATCGGGAGGTTAGGGAACGAGGGCTTCGAGAGGAGCAGTAGGACAGACGGACGGGGCCCGGGGGCGGGGGTGGGGTGGTGCCACGGGTTGGCATGGCCGCCCCGGGCGTCCTGCGGGGTCCACGAACCCGCCCAAGACGGCCCATGAGGCCCCAAAGACAGCCCAAGAGACCCACAAGACAGCCTCAGCGAGGCCCGAGATGGCCCCAAGACGCTCAAGAGCGCCCCAACAGCGCCCGAGATGGCTAGAAGATGGCCGAAGAGGGCCCCAAGAGGGCCTTCAAGAGGCAAACACCGGCCCATTCCCATTCGTAAAGCATGCGTTTTCAGCGTGCTCGTTTGCTTGGTCCTCACAGTGCCCCAGACGCCCCCGAGCCCCAAGACAGCCCAAGAGAGACCCAAGAGGGCCCACGACGGCCCAAACGGGTCGCCCTGTGAGGCTCACGGAACCCCCCAAAGACGGCCCAAGAGGCCCCAAAGCCGGCCCAGGAGGCCCCCAAGACGGCCTCAGGAAGGCCCGAGAGGGCCTCGTTCGAAATCATATTCCCAGAAGCCTCTCCGGGAACATGATTTCCGGGTTTCTAGGGCGCCCAAGAGGGCCCCAGGACGGCCCCAAAAGGGCCCTAAAAGGACCTTCAAAAAGGCCCGGAGGGCCACAGTTCGTTGATTTGCGTGAGATGTTGTTGGATTTCTCCCGCGCGGAGGAGACGGAGAGGGCGAAGGAGGAGGAGGAGGAGGAGGAGGAGGAGGAGGAGGAGGAGGAAGAGGAGAAGAAGGAGGAGGCAGGGAGGAGGAGTGGAGGGGAGGAGGGGGGGAGAGAGGAGGAGGCTCGAGAGCGATCGACGATCGGCGACGACGACCTGCGACGGTGATTGACGACGACGACGACGACGACGACGATCGACGACGGTCGACGACCGACGACGACGACGATCGACGACGATGACAATAGTCGACGGCGCCGATCGACGATCGACGGCGACGACGACGGCCAGCCCAAGAGGCACACAAGACAGCCTCATCGAGGCCCCAGAGGGCCCCAAGACGTCCAAGAGCGCCTCAAGAGGGCCCGAGATGGCTTGAAGATGGCAGGGCCTTCAAGAGGCAAAACTTTACCCATTCCTCGTGTAAAACGTACAATTTCAGCATACTCGCTTGCTTCGTCCTCAGAGTGGCCCCCGAGGAGCCCCAAGACAGCCCAAGACAGCCCCAAAGGCCCCAAAGCCGGCCCAGGAGGCCCCCAAGACGGCCTCAGGAAGGCCCAAGAGGGCCTCGTTCGAAATCATGTTCCCAGAAGCCTCTCCGGGAACATGATTTCCGGGTTCCCAGGACGCCCAAGAGGGCCCCAGGACGGCCCCAAAAGGGCTTAACATGACATTCAAAAATTCCCAGAGGGCCACAGTTCGCTGATTTTCGCGAAATGTTGTTGGATTTCTTCCACGCGGAGGAGACGGAGAGGGCGAAGGAGGAGGAGGAGGAGGAGGAGGAGGAGGAGGAGGAGGAGGAGGAGGAGGAGGGGGAGGAGGAAGAGGAAAAGGAGAAGGACGAGGTGGGGAGGAGGAGTGGAGGGGAGGAGGGGGGGAGAGAGGAGGAGGAGGCTCGAGGGCGATCGACGATCGGAGACGACGACCAGCGACGGTGACTCACGACGACGACGGCGACGACGACCACGACGACGACCGATGACGATCGAAAACGATGACAACAGTCGACGCCGCCGATCGACGAACGACGGCGACGACGACGGCCACGCCGACGGCGGCGACGCTGTCCGACAGCCTCAGCGAGGCCCAAGAGGGCCCCAAGACGTCCAAGAGCGCCTCAAGAGGGCCCGAGATGGTTTGAAGCTGGCCGAAGAGGGCCTTCAAGAGGCAAAAATCGGCCCACTCCCGTTGTACAACGTACGTTTTTTGAGCATACTTGCTTGCTTGGTCCTCACAGTGCCCCAGACGCCCCCGAGCCCCAAGACAGCCCAAGAGAGACCCAAGAGGGCCCAAGACGGCCCAAAAGGGTTGCCTGTGAGGCTCACGGAACCCCCAAGACGGCCCAAGAGGCCCCAAATTTGGCCCAGGAGGCTCCCAACACGGCCTCAGGGAGGCCCAAGAGGGCCTCGTTCGAAGTCATATTCCCAGAAGCCTCTCAGGAAACATGATTTCCTGGTTCCCAGGGCGCCCAAGAGGGCCCTAAGACGGCCCCAAAAGGCCCTAAATGGACGTTCAAAAAGGCCTGGAGGGCCATAGTTCGTTGATTTGCGCGAGATGTTGTTGGATTTCTTCCGCGCGGAGGAGACGGAGAGGGCGAAGGAGGAGGAGGAGGAGGAGAAGGAAGAGGAGGAGGAGGATGCGGGGAGGAGGAGTGGAGGGGGGGAGGGGGGGAGAGAGGAGGAGGTTCGAGGGCGATCGACGATCGGCGACGACGACCGGCGACGGTTATTGACGACGACGACGACGACGACGACGACGACGACGACGACGACGACGACGACGACGACGACGACGACGACGACGACGACGGTCGACGACCGACGACGACGACGATAGAAGACGATGACAACAGTCGACGTCGCCGATCGACGAACGACGGCGACGACGACGACGGCCGCGCCGACGGCGGCGACGCTGTCCGCGTGCGCAGAGCCACCCTGGACCCAGTCTTTTCTGCATCGTTCGAAATCCTGTCCCCGGAAGCGTTTCCGGGAACATGATTTCAGGAGGAGGAGGAGGAAGAAGAGGAAGAGGAGGAATATTAGGAGGAGGAGGAGGAAGAGGAGGAGGAGGAGGAGGAGGAGGAGGAGGAGAGGAGGATGAGTGGGTGGGAGGGCTCGGGGCCGATCGACGATCGGCGACGGTGATCGGCGACGGTGATTGACGATGACGACGACGGTCGTCGACGGCGACGACCGACGACGACGACGACGACGATGGACGACGATGACAACAGTTGACGCCGCCGATCGGCGAACGGCGACGACGACGACGTCTTCACAGTGCCACCCCGAGGAGCCCCAAGACGGCCCAAGAGGGACCCAAGATGACCCATGATAGCTACAAGCCAGCCCAAGAGAGCCCCGAAAGGCACCCAACAGAGCCACAACGTGGGCAAGCAGAGCTGCCTATAGAGATTATCGGGAGGCCCCTTCCGCAGCGTCCGAAATCATGTTCCCCGAAGCCTCTATCGGAACGTGATTTCGGGGTTCCCAGGGCGCCCAAGGGGGCCCTAAGACGGCCCCGACAAGTCCTAGAAGGACGCTCGGAAAAAACCCGGAGGGACTCAGTTCGTTGATTTCCGCGACATGTTGTTGGATTTCTTGCACGCGGAGGCGGTGGGGGAGGAGGAGGGGGAAGAGGAAAGGAGGAAGGGGAGATGGACGAGGAGGAGGAGGACGAGGAGAAGGAAGAGGAGGACGAGGGGGGGGGGAGGGGGGCGGAGAAAGAAGGGGGCGGGGGGGGAGGGAGAAGAGGGATGATGATGATGATGAATGATGATGATGATGTGCTGGTGATAATGATGATGATGGCGACGGTGATGATGATGATGAGGATGATGATGATGATGATGATGATGATGATGATGATGATGATGATGATGGGGGAGGAGGAGGAGGGGGGAGAGGAGGAGGAGGGGGGGAGGAGGAGGCGGAGGAGGAGGGGGAGGAAAACGGGGGGGGGGGGGAGGAGGGAAGGAGGCGAGGAGGAGGAGGAGAAGGACGGGAGGAGGAGGAGGAGGACGGGGCGGAGGAGGAGGAGCAGGAGGAGGGGAGGAGGATGCGGAGGAAGAGGAAAGCAGGAGGAGGAAGAGCAAGAGGGGGGCCTGCCCCGAGTGTTCCCTTTTTATCCGATGTGGCCCAGTGCTTGCGCGGCGTCGCAGTGCCGTTTGGCGAGCCATGTAGTCTGAACAGGAGGATGAGAAGGAGCAGGAGGAGGAGAGAGGAGGAGGAGGAGGAGGAGGAGGAGGAGGAGGAGGAGGAGACGAGGAGGAGGCGGAAGAGGAGGAGGAGGAAGAGGAGGCGGAGGGAAGGAGGATGGAGAGGAGGAGGAGCAGGAGGAGGAGGAACATGATGAAGATGATGATGGTGATGGCGATGGTGATGGTGATGATGATGATGAGGAGGAGGAGGAGGAAGAGGATGAGGAGGAGGAGGAGGGGGCGGAGGAGGAGGAGGAGGTGCGAAGGAGGATGAGGAAGAGGAGGAGGAGGAGGGAAAGTAGGAGGAGAAGGAGGAGGAGGAGGCGGATGAGGAGGAAGAGGAGAAGGATGAGGAGGAGGGAAAGGAGGAGGAGGGGAAGAATGGGGCGGAGGAGGAGGAATGGGGGAAAGGAGGGGACGATGGGGGGAGGAGGAAGAGTAGGAGGAGAGGAGGAAGAGCAGGGGGAAAGAGGAGGACGAGGAGGAGGTGCCGTTTTCGGCCGCCTCGGGCCGCCTGGGGGTGAGGAGCGCCCAGAAGCTTTTCGAACCACGACCCCGAAACTCGACGAATCACCGAAGCGCATTCAGCCTTCAACTTCCTCGTCCGTTGTTTGGCCGTTGCCCCGGACGAAGCTAGAACCTAAGCGCGCGCGTAGCGCGCGCGTGGTTCTAGTATACATATATATATATACATATATATATACATACATATATATATATATGTGCGTATATCTATATATTGTATATGAATGTGTATATGTATGTACGTACGTACGCCTGTATGTATGTATGCATGTATGTGTGTATGTATGTATGTATATGCGTATGCATGTATATTTGTAGATGCGCACGTATGTATTTAGGCAATTGCATGTGTATTTGCATGTACATCTACATATACGCATACATATGCAGCAACATGTACATGCTCTTACACATACACATATAATTGTCAACACATGCATATCAATGCACATGCATACGTATACCCATATGTATACACATATCTTTATGCATGTACATGTGAATGTACACATCCATGCGCATACACCTACGCACATATACATATGCACATACATATACACACGACGCAGCTACATACACAGACACATGTACATGCACGTACACACATGTACATATATATATATATATATACATGTGTGTATGTATGTGTATATACATATATATATATATATGTATGAGTAGGCCGGGGGGGGCGGGCCGGTGCCGTCATCATCCGTCATCCCCCATGGGCGCCCCCCGGGACCTTTGGGGGGTCGCAGACCCCCAAAGACTACCTTGGGCCGCTTCCAAATTGCCCGCGACAGGCCACGCGGGCCGTACAGATGGTCAAGAAAGCTTCAAGAGGTCCCGAAGACACCCAAGAGCGCCCCAAGAGGGCCCGAGATTGCTTGAAGAAGGCCGAAGAGGGCCCCAAGAGGGCCTTCAAGAGGCAAGCCCTGTGGGGCTCACGGAACCTCCCGAGACGGCCCAAGAAGCCCCAAAGCCGGCCCAGGAGGCTCCCAAGACGGCCTCAGGGAGGCCCAAGAGGGCCTCGTTCGAAATCATGTTCCCGGAAGCCTCTCCTGGAACATGGTTTCCGGGTTCCGAGGACGCCCAAGAGGCCCACAAGACAGCCTCAGCGAGGCCCAAGAGGGCCCGAGATGGCTTGAAGATGGCCGAAGAGGGCCCCAAGAGGGCCTTCAAGAGGAAAAAATCTGCCCATTCCCGTTGTGAAACGTACATTTTCAGCATACTCGCTTGCTTCGTCTTCACAGTGCCCAGACGCCCCCGAGGAGCCCCAAGACGGCCCATGAGAGACCCAAGAGGGCCCAAGACGGCCCGAAACAGAAAGGGTCGTCCTGTGGGGCTCACGGAACCCTCCAAGACGGCCCAAGAGGCTCCGAAACCGGCCAAGGAGGCCTCCAAGACGGCCTCAGGGAGGCCCAAGAGGGCCTCGTTCGAGATCATGATCCCGGAAGCTTCTCCGGGAACATGATTTCCTGTTTCCCAGGACGCTCGAAAGGCCCACAAAGCAGCCTCAGCGAGGCCCCAGAGGGCCCGAGATGGTTTGAGGATGGCCGAAGAGCGCCCCAAGAGGGCCTTCAAGAGGAAACAAATTGCCCAGCCCCCTCGTAAAACGTACGTTTTCAGCATACTTGCTTGCTTCGTCTTCACAGTGCCCTAGACGCCCCCGAGGGGCCCCAAGACAGCCCATGAGAGACCCAAGAGGGCCCAGGACGGCCCGAAAAGATCGTCCCGTTGGGCTCACGGAGCCCCCCAAGACGGCCCAAGAGGCCCCGAAGCCGGCCCAGGAGGCCCCCAAGACGGCCTCAGGGAGGCCCAAGAGGGCCTCGTTCGAAATCATGTTCCCGGAAGCCTCTCTTGGAACATGATTTCGGGGTTCCCAGGACGCCCAAGAGGCCCACAAGACAGCCCCAGCGAGGCCCAAGAGGGCCCGAGATGGCTTGACGATGGCCGAAGAGGGCCCCGGAAAAAATCGGCCCATTCCCGTTGTAAAACGTACATTTTCAGCATACTCGCTTGCTTCGTCTTCGCAGTGCCCCAGACGCCCCCGAGGAGCAAGAGAGACCCAAGAGGGCCCAAGGCAGCCCAAAAGGGTCGTCCTATGGGGCTGACGGAACCTTCCAAGACGGCCCAAGAGGCCCCAAAGCCGGCCCAGGAGGCCCCCAAGACGGCCTCAGGGAGGCCCAAGAGGGCCTCGTTCGAAATCATGTTCCCGGAAGCCTCTCCTGGAACATGATTTCGGGGTTCCCAGGACGCCCAAGAGGCCCACAAGACAGCCTCAGCGAGGCCCAAGAGGGCCCGAGATGGCTTGAAGATGGCCGAAGAGGGCCCCGGCAAAAATCGGCCCATTTTCAGCATACTCGCTTGCTTCGTCTTCGCAGTGCCCCAGACGCCCCCGAGGAGCAAGAGAGACCCAAGAGGGCCCAAGACAGCCCAAAAGGGTCGTCCTATGGGGCTGACGGAACCTTCCAAGACTGCCCAAGAGGCCCCAAAGCCGGCCCAGGAGGCCCGCAAGACGGCCTCAGGGAGGCCCAAGAGGGCCTCGTTCGAAATCATGTTCCCGGAAGCCTCTCCTGGAACATGATTTCGGGGTTCCCAGGACGCCCAAGAGGCCCACAAGACAGCCTCAGCGAGGCCCAAGAGGGCCCGAGATGGCTTGAAGATGGCCGAAGAGGGCCCCGGCAAAAATCGGCCCATTCCCGCTGTAAAACGTACATTTTCAGCATACTCGCTTGCTTCGTCTTCGCAGTGCCCCAGACGCCCCCGAGGAGCAAGAGAGACCCAAGAGGGCCCAAGACAGCCCAAAAGGGTCGTCCTATGGGGCTGACGGAACCTTCCAAGACGGCCCAAGAGGCCCCAAAGCCGGCCCAGGAGGCCCCCAAGACGGCCTCAGGGAGACCCAAGAGGGCCTCGTTCGAAATCATGTTCCCGGAAGCCTCTCCGGGAACATGATTTCCGGTTTCCCAGGACGCCCGAAGACAGGCCTCCAGAAGGTCCCAACAAGCCCTTGCAATTTTTCGTGAAGCCACTAAAAGGCTCTCCTAGGATGAGCCTCCGAAAAAAAGCTGAGGACGGGGACGAATTCGCAGGGTAGGGCGAGGATGAGGAAGAGGAAGGGGACACAAGAGGGAAAGATAACGAATCGCGTACTACAACGACGATGCCAGGAAAGGCAACATCGAGTTATCGCTAAATGTTCCGTTTTATCTGATTGCCCTCATGCTTGCATGCCAAACCTGAAGGACCAGAGTGCATGGGGCGAAGCGTCAATGCAGTTTTGTGCTTTATATATGTATACACATATGTGTATATCTATATATGTATACTCACACAGTTGCAGTCGATCGGGGGGCACTCCAAATTATACACTTGGAGTGTTTGCTGCCGCTGTTTGTGAGATGACTTGGTTGCTCCACAGCGATGCGGACTCAATGAGCCGACGGTCATTGCTGCGGGCACGAATGTGCCCGGCTGTTTCTCAGCGATGTTGGCTCAATACTCCTGGATTCGTCGCTGCGATCACGAAAGCATGGACTTTGCCATCGGTGACTACAGGCCTAGGTTGCTTCACAGCAATGCGGGATGAGACGACAAAGACGGGCCCCATATAACTTCAGTACCGTACCAATCTATCCCCAGTATGGCCCATATAGACCTGGGATGGCCGAAGAGGCCTCAAAGACTGCCCAACAGAGCAGCTCCACTAGACTCAACCAGGCTCTTAGACAGGTCCCCGTGGCATGCCTGCTGGCGTGTCCCATCACTCGTCTCCTGGTCCCTCACACTGCCATTGGACAGTCCAAGAAGGTACGCAACGTAAACCCCTGCCTTACCCTTCCTGTATCCGCCATCGTACATCCACCCTATCGTTTCTTCCTCCTTTCCACCTCCCCTCACCCGAACATCGTTGTCCCTTTTCCTTGCATCCTCCTTCCTCCCTCTGTCCTTCTCCTCTTCTTCACTCTCCATTAACTTGTATACCTCCTTCCTCAACTAGCTTCCTTTCTGCTCCTGCTTCGTATGCAGTTTATAATGGCTCTTCCTTCCGATGCCTACTGCCTCTACCTTTCGACTCTGTATCTCTTTTGCGCTCTGCATCACATGTTGTCCCTATAGATGTGTTCTCTCTCTCTCTCTCTCTCTATTTCTCTCTCTCTCTGTCTCCCTCTTGTGTCCACGTCACTGTCTCAAGACTTGATCATGATGAGCGATCGAATGCCCAGGCGCGCGGTGATCAATTAGAACTTCAGCGCGCGCGAGACGCGCGCGATAGTTCCTGCAACGAAACTGGTGGTGTGTTTGTTTGCGCTGTGTTGTGTCTATGCTGCGTGCTTGTCGTTATCGCATGCTGCTCTCACAGCACGTGTTCCGCTGTGCACGTCAAATGGGCAGACAATGTGGGATGAGTGGGAAGAGTTGGAGGAGGAGGCGGCGAAAAACCAGGGGGGTAGGACTACGTGTGTTTTCCAGGCGACGACAACACGGAATAAACACAATACTAGTAGCAACACATATGTTAATGAGAGGAGGGCGGATGAGGATGACGGCGAGGATGGAGGCGGAATCGGAGGAGGATTCGGATGAACCGATAAGGTAGAGGCGGGTTACAACGAAGCGGAGGACCCAGGTTAACATGAGCAGGTGAGGGGGAAGAAGCAGGAAGTGCATGGGGGAGGAGGATGCGGAGGTGGAGGCGGAGCAGGAGGAGGCGGACGATGATAATGGTGGTGATCGTGGTGATGTAAATGTTGGCGATACTGGTGACGTCGGTGATGGTGATGATGAGGAGGAGCAGGGGGACGACGACGACAACGACAAGGACGAGTAGGAGAAGGAGGGATCATGTGGTGGACGTGAGGGGTGATGGGGGCAATCGCACGCTTCCCCGAGCATCAAGAGCGTGGCGACCATCGCTGCGAATGGCGACGAGAGCATCGGAGGGATGATCTGCGATGCATTCGAGAAGGCCCGAGGGAAGAACCAGGGCAGCGGGAGGGGAGGCGTTGCACCGCATTCGGCAAGGGAGCGATGGAGCAAAAGGCAAGGGAGGATAAGGAGGAAGAAAAAGAAGAAGAAGAAAAAGAAGAAGAAGAGATGGAGGATGCGAAGGATTTGGAGGAGCAGCAGCCTCAGGAGGAGGAGGAGGAGGAGGAGGAGGAGGAGGAGGAGGAGGAGATGCAGGCGGAGGACGAGGTGGAGGAGCCGAAGAAGCCTGATCGGAGGAGGGCTACGAGCAGGGCCAGAAGAAGCAGGGCCCGCAGCAGAAGGAGGAGAGTGGAGTGGGGGGAGCTCGACGCGACGAGCCCTCGCTCCTGTGTTGCGCCGAGGGGTGTGGGCGGGGTGCTTCAGCTGGCACCGTCGCGCCACGCAGGGGGTGTGCAGACCGCTCTGGCAGAGGGGCACGGAGCGCTTGGCTCGGGCGGCCCTTGCCGCCGGCGCGCCCGCCCGCGAGGGCTTAGCTCCATCCGCGGCCCTCGATCCTCGACGCGCGACCCGCGGCTCCTCGACGCCTCGCGGCTCCGCGGCTCCTCGGTCCTCGGTTCGCGATCCGCGGCTCTTCGCTCCTCCCTCCTCGGCGCGCGGTCCTCGATCCTCGGGCCTCGAGCCAGGGGGGAGGAAAAGAGGCGGCGGAGGAGAACTGGGAGGAGCAGAAGCCGAGGCGCCGCCGCGCGAACACCGCGGCGGCGCGCGCCTCTCGAGGAGGCAGAGGAGCCGCAGGCCCGCAGGGCCGCCCTCTCGGCTCGCGTCCACGGGCGCGTCCCCGGCGCCTCGACGTTCGGGCACGTCCGGGTGCCGAGCTTGCAGGGCCGTCCTCTGCGGAGGGCCTGCTGCGCGGGTCCATCGCCACCCGCGTTCGCCCTTGATGGCTCATCGAGTTCTGGATGCCATCGCCGCCCGCGTTCGCCCTGGATGCCATCGACTTCCGGGCACGTCCGGGTGCTGAGTTCAGGGGAACAAAAAGTTGGCATAAACCTAAAAGCTCGGAGGTCCGCGCGGACTTCTCGCATCGGCGCTGGGGCCCCCCAGCGGCGCCTCCGGCGCCGCCCCTGGCGCGCGGAGCGCGCCAGGGAGGGGGGTCCAGCGCGGATCCGAGAAATCCGCGCGGACCTCCGAGTTTTTAGGTTGATGTCAACTTCTTGTTCCCCTATAGAGTTTTCAGGGCCGTCCTCTGCCGAAGGCCTTCTGCGCGGGCCCAGCGCCCCCCGCGTTCGCCCTTTGAGGGCTCGTCGAGCTCTGCAGTGCGAGGCAGTCTCCACGGCAGGCCTCTCGAGGAGGAAGACGAGGAGGAAGACGAGGAGAAGGAGGAGGAGGAGGAGGAGGAGGAGGAGGAGGAAGAGGAGGAGGAGGAGGAGGAGGAGGAGGAGGAGCAGCAGTTCTGGGCCGTGCTGCCGAGCGGGCCGAGAGGGCCCTCTGCTCGTACTCTCGGACAGCCTGCAGGCCCAGGGCGTGAAGCGGAGACGCACATCAAGACAGCGCTCGTGCTTGCCAGGGTGCCACGTTCTTGCTCACGAAGGTGCTTGCAATCCGCGGGTGTCCCGACCCAGAATCGACCAACGTCATTCGATGTAGGGGCCTCTGTTTGATACCCTGCTGCCCGTTTTCAGGGGCATGCCCAGACGCTGATCATTGTGGAAGGTCCAGGCGCTCGTTCGTGTGCTGGTCCAGGAGTCAATGTTCGGTTCTTCGGCCGATCGAGCAATCTCCCGGCTATATTTGTTGTCGCGCCCCTTGTTACTGCCTCGCTCCCCACCCACCCCTCCCCCTCCCGAAGAGGAGGACGAGGACGGATGGAGGGACAGGAGGCAGAGGTGGAGGAGGAGGAGGAGGAGGAAATGGCAGAGGAAGATGAGGAGAAATAATGGGATGATGATGGTAATGATGCTGGTGATTATGAAGATGATGATGATTATGATGATGCTGATGATGATGACGATTACGATGACGATGACGATGATGACGATGATGATGATGATGCTGATGATGATGATGATGCTGTTGTTGGTAATGATGATGCTGATGATGATGATGCTGATGCTGATGTTGGTGCTGCTGATGATGATGATGATGATGATGATGATGATGATGATGATGATGATGATGATGATGATGATGATGGTGATGCTGATGCTGATGATGATGATGATGATGTTGTTGGTAATGATGATGCTGCTGCTGCTGCTGCTGATGATGATGATGATGATGATGATGATGATGATGATGATGATGATGATGATGATGATGATGATGATGATGACGGTGACGAGGAGGAGGAGGAGGAGGAGGAGGAGGAGGAGGAGGAGGAGGAGGGATACCAGGACTGCAAGTTGTTACACTTCCCTCAGTGGCGGAAGGTCCCCGAAGGGGCGGCCGCCTGTTCCGCCGGAGCGGCTGGTCCATCCGTGGGGGAATCGCGGCGGGTGCCGCAGCGGCGGAAGCGGTCGGTGCTTTCGGCCCTGCCGGTGCGTCGGTGTGCAGCGGCGGTGGAGGCTGGGAACGACGGAGAGGTGCGGCTGCCGCTGCCTCGGCAGCACGGGAGGCGCGAGGGGAGCAGGGAGGGGACTCGCGGCGCTTCTGGGAAGCTCCCGGGCGCATCCAAGCAGGCGAGGCGCGCGGAGCGCGCTGGAGGGGAGAGGTCGCGACGCCGGCGCTTCAGGAGGCGCGTCGGAGCGCAGAAGCGAGAGCACGGTGGCCCCGAGTCGCGCAAGGGGGGGGGGGCTTGGTCAAGAGGGGAGGCCACGTCAGCGCGGCCGAACAGGGGAGGTCGAACCCAAGAAGCGAAGCTTCCGCGGAGAAGAGGAGGGAGGGTCCTCCTCCTCCTTCTCCGCCCCTCCGCCTCCCCTTTGCCTCTTCCTCGTGGTGCCCTCCGCCCCGACCTGGTGAACTTCCTGTGGGAGGCGCTGCTGCGTGACGGAGCGGAGAGGCCCAAATCCCCCGAGCGGGTCCGTTGGGAATGCCAGCCGTGCCAGAAGCAGCGGCGATGGGCAAGGAGGAAGGACCAATGGGGGAGGAAGAGCGGGGGAGAAGGAGAGGACTGAGGAGAAGGACGACCAGAGTGAACCCAACAGTCATCAACGATGGTGCCACACACCTTCTTGTCCCACCCGAATCACTTTGTCAGAAACCACACAGAAGCTTTCCTTTTCATTGCAAGAAGCGCTGCCTTGAAAAAACAGCACCCCTTGGAACTGGTATTCAGGCGAGAGCCCCGTCTTGAAACCGAGCCGCCTTGCATCCTGTATGGAATATTACGGAGTGGGAAAAGGTATGATCACACAGTTCAAAGAGGTGTGCAACGATTTCCCCGTGCTTCTTATCGAGAAAAAGTCACCGCCACTTGTGTGGAATTGTTGCGCAAGCTTGCACTTCTGGTCGCGCACTTGGGGAGTCCTTACCGATATCTCCATTCTGACAAGGCGCCGTCCTCGCCCCGTCCTCCGTTCCTGTAACCGGTGCGCGCTGTGGAGACGAAGCCGCGCGGCGCTCAGGCGAGAGCCGAATTTTGAGAACGGCCCTTTCTCCATCCCTGAAGCTGTTGCAACGCTTCAGAAGAGTGTATGCGGCGGCGCAAGGAGAAAGTGCCATTATGAAAAGTACTCTCTCATCCATCCCTGAAGATGTTGAAACCTGTTCAAGCGAGCATGCGCGGCGCCCAGGCGAGACCCCCACGTTGAAAAGGACCCCCTTTTTCCCAATATTGAAATTGCAGCGGTTGTTTCAGACGAATGTCCGCAGCGCTTAGGTGAGAGCGCAATGCCGAAAGCCACCCCCCTCCATCTTTGAACCTGCTGAAAACTTTACGCGCGTGTGCGCGGCGCTATGGCGAGAGCCCCCTTTTGACGCCCTACCAACACCCTCTGGGGGTTGCGACGGGGAGTAGTTACTGTCAAGAACAAACATGTAGGAGGAGGAGGAGGAAGAGGAGGGAGGAGGAAGCAGGGAGGAGTAGGAGTAGTAGGGAGGAGGAAGCAGGGAGGAGGATGAGGGGGAGGGGAAGGGGGAGTGGGGAAGGGGAAGGCAGAGGGAGATGAGAAGGTGAAGGGGACGTCCAATGGGGACGAAAAACACGTGTAAGGGCAGGGTAAAGAGAGGGAAGGGGGGAGGAGGGGGATGGTAATGGGGAGGGGACCCCTGAAAGAGGAGGGTTGATGTGGGGCAGGGGAGGGAAGGGTACCGTGGGGATCGTGATGGTGCAGAGTCAGGGCGGAGATTGCCTCTTGTATCTCGTCCTCATCGTCGTCGTCTTCGTCGTCGTCGTCCTCCTCCTCCTCCTCTTCCTCCTACGTGTACTCTCCGCAACGGAAAAGAATGGCGCAGTTTTGCTATCGCTCTGGGCAATGGTGTCCCTGTTCCTCTATATGTATCAGCAGACAAAAGCCCGAAAGCCGTTCGCGCAGAAGTTCAAGTCAAATGCTTCGCCAAAATCATGCAGAACGCCACGCCCGACGTCGACTTCCGCACGCACAGGACTCTTGTTTACATTGCTAATCGTGGGGGCGCTCTGGTTCGTTTGCACACCGGCGCCCATGTTGACGCGCCCACCGGGCTTCAGTGGTCCAGCGCCGCCATGAACCGCGGCTTTACCGAAGCCAAACAGCGACATATCAACGCCGAGTTCGCCACCAATTTCGCGGACACCCGCACAGCAACGCGGTGGCTTTAGCCATCGCTGGAGCCCGTGGCTCGCTCCTGCAACCCTCTCAGGAGGGCCTTAATGTAGCTTTCTGGAACACCCAAGCTCCCCTCGGACAATCAGGCCAACGCCGCGAACACAAACGTCGTATGCTTCTACCTTACCTTCGCCAGCGCACTCTTCTTGCTGTTCAAGAAACGCATGCATCTTTAGACGACCTCGCTCTCCTGGCCAATTCGACCCAGCACCCGTAAAAGCCGTACCATTCGCCCGTGATGGTCAACGATGTGCCCGTCACCAACGCTGGCGGCATCGGCTTCCTCGTCCCGTACGACAAGAGAGAACATCAGCTACCACCTGAACAACGGCCTCAAACCAGGTTCGAGGTCGTCATCCATGGCCGCGCCGCTTGGCTGCGCGTCACGGGTGCCGGCCTCCAGTACGAAGTCACCATCCTCAACATCCACATCTACGGCCTCACGCCAGCCGACCGTCTTCACCTTCGCGACCAATGGCAAGCACTTCGACAGCATGCTGACGAACAGCCCCAACATCGCCTCATTATGGTCGTGGGTGACCTCAATGTATCCGAGTTCCCGCCGAAGTCCTTCAACGCCGCCGTCGACTCCGACACCACCGCTGCGCATATATACCATTGCCATCCTGTCTTCTGGCGCTCGGTGTTTCGTGACATGATCGAGATCACCTCCACGTCTACGACGCAGAGCCGAAGGCAACATGAGTGAACCAACGACCGACCGCTGCTTCATCAACTTCCCGAGCCACCTCATGCCCCTCATGGAGACATTTTACGTCGCCGACGACGCCCCCCTCGAGAACGCCAGGGGCCCGATTAGCGACCGCAATGTCATGCACCTCCGCCTCCGCCTCCGCAAGCCCAAGCCAGCCGCCGAGCGTGACATCCCCGCCTACATCTTTGACACGGACCACTACAAGCATCGCATCAAAAAGATCTTCGCCACCATCGACGCGACGCCGCTCACTCCGTTTGCTAGATGGCGCGCTCTCAAGGCCGCGGCGCAAGTCGCTGCCGCCCGCGCGCGCGACGCGCTCGCCAAGATTCCCGCTGCCGAGCGGAAGTCCCAGACTGCGAGCGTCTCCAAGGAGACCCGCGCAATGGCGCTGCGCAGCATCGCCCGCGCAGTCTGGTACCAGAACGCCCCTCTCGCGAGGGCGCTGATCGATAACGCCGAGATCGGGCACTCTCACCTGAAGATCAACGGCAACACGGCCAGCATCAACGACATGACCTCGTTCACCTCGACCGCAGACACCACGCGCGCCAGCCTCAGCGACGAGCGCAAAGCACTCTCAGCTGCCCGCTCGCGCGCTGCTTCTGCCGCCCACAACGTTTCCCTCGGCCAGAAGTGGCGCCGGCGCGCCGGGCGAGAAGGTTACCGCGGTGAGCTCTGGAAACCGTATTCCAAGCGCCTCGTGCTGACTGGCATCAAGACCATCGTCGGCAAATCGTCCAACGTCGTGACAGACCCTGCCGCCATGCACCAGGCCATCATGCGTCACTGGGCCCCCGTGTTCGCCGAGAAGCACGCGGGCGAGAAGCGTCTCGCCGACTGCCTCGACTCTGCCCCCCCCCGGCGCCAGCGAGCAGATCGATCGCTCCCCGACGAGCAAGCGCTTGAGAAGGCAGCGCGCCTTGCTGCGGATGCAGCCCCTGGCCCCGACGGTCTACCATGCCGAGCGCAGCTCCGCGCGCCCGACAGCTTCGACACCCTCGCCGACGCCTGCAACGACATCGCCGCCAATTATAACGCCCCGCGCAACCTGAACTTCTCTCTCATGGCCACGTTGCCGATAGGCGACGAGCCATCGGGCAATGCGGAGTGCGCGAGCTCCCCCGATTGCCTTCGCCCGCTTTCAATGAAGAGTTTGGGCGTGAAGCTGCAGGCGCCCACCGCCCACCGCCAGCTCCACGCCCTTGCCGCCCGGGCGCCCCCCGAGCAGCAGGGCTTCGCCAGCGGCCGCCAGTTTTTGAACAACGACGTCGTCGTGGACGCCGCCGCGCGCCGACGCAGCCCATCCCCTTCAGCCTCCTCAGACACGCCCGTCTTCGCCAGCATGGACATCGCAGCTGCGTCCCCCAGCCTCGGCCACCAGTGGATGTGGAACGTTCTCGGGCGCTGGGGCATTCACGGCCGCATGATGCGCTTGATCCAGGCCTGCTACTTCTGGCCCGTCCCGTTCCTCGACATGGGAGGAGAACATCGCCCACTACTGATCGATGCATCGGGCGTTGCTCAGGAGCGCCCCTTTGCGCGGCACGATCTGGGCGCTTGTCTTCGGCCCCATCATCGCCATCAGCAGCAAGCTCAACGCCATCCACCGCGGGCTCGTCAGCGCCTGCGCCGACGACCTCGGCGTCGTCCTCGCCAGGCTGGCCGACGTCAGCGCACTCGCCCCCCACGCGATCGCGGCCGAGACCCTGGCAGGCCTCCAGCCCCAGGCCAAGAAGCGCATTGTCGCCCCGACCTGGGCCCTTCCGTCGCACGACCTCGTAACCGAGATGCGACGCGTCCTCGCGGCTGCTCACGCCCCGTGGTTCAACTTCAAGATCGAGCCCAAAGCCCGCTACTTTGGCATCTACGTGGGCCCAGGCGCCACGCTTGCCGACCAATGGCGTGGCCCCGCAGTGCAGTGGTGGGGCCGCGCGGAGAAGCTCGCCGCCTCGCGCGCCCCCATCCGGCCAGGCATCATGCTGTGCAACGTCGCCGCCGTCGCGTTCCTGGGCTACGTCAGCCAGCTTCTCGAACCGCCCGAGGGCATCCTGCAGAAGGAGCTGCAGGCCATCAACAAGCTGCTGCGCGTCGCCCCCTCCAGCTTCGCCAAGTCCGACGTCCTCGCAATGTCGCTCTGGACGAACGTGGAGGTCTCATGAGGTCTCCAGCGGCATGGAGACCTACCCGGCCGCCACCCTCTGGAGAACGGCGTCTACTATTGTGGCAGAGTGGAGACGCGCACATCGCGAACTTTGCGACACCGTCTACGACCAGCTTCCCGTCACCACGGCACTGCAAGGCGCGTGGTGCAACGACTGCTGGGAGATGAAGACCGCCATCGTCCAGCGCTTCGAGGGTGCCGCCAACTCCACCTTCTTCGCCGACTGCAGAGTTTCACATCTCAAACGCCTGACACGCACTGCTGGGCCCCGACCCCGCGCGCGAGCCGCCGCGGTCGCCAGCCGCAGGCGCGCCGCCAGAGCAAGACAGCAAGCCATCCTTCAACGCCACGCCCCTCGCCTATCTCAGCAACCTGACCGCCATCAACATCGAAAACCTGCCAAGATCACGCCGCAGGAAGCCAACATGAAGTCGCTGAACGAGCAGCTCTACGTCGACACCATGCCTGACACCATCGAGCGCCGCCTGATCGTGTGGCACCTCCTTGCTGGACCCTGCTCGCCAACTTACACGCGAACCGCCATCTGGACCGCGACGTGAAGCTGAACGTGCCCAGGAGCGTCTTCTGAACAGGGCGCGTTCATGGGCCGCGCACTGGCTGCATGACCCCCTTATGAACGACCGACGCATCAACAGTCAAGAGGACTGGAAGCAATGGTGCGTCCCCTACATGCACGAGCTGCTCGGCTCCGACCTGCTCCAGCCGTTGCACGCCGCCGACACGCGGCGAGACCGCATCGTCGTCGATATGTGCACACAGTCGCGGGGCACCAGCGGCACTGGACGAATTCTCCAGGGGCGCCGCCTGGCCCGCCCAGAAGCACAGAGCGAGTCGCCACGCAGCCGATCGCCACGCAGTCGCACTTCGTTGTTCAGCTACGAGGCCGCCCAACACCGTGCCCGACGCCGCTGGATCGAGCACATCCTGCCATGTCTGGAGCCCGACGCCGACCCTGACGACATTCACCGCGACGACGACGACGACATGGGCGCCGAAGACCCACCTGCCGACGCCGATGCACAACGTGACCTCCTTCAAGTCCAGCAAGTTCCTGATGATCTCCTCGCTCGGTGGACGCTCCTCCGCACCCACCTCGCGACCCTGCCACCCGCCAGGCTGTGGAGCGCCCTGAAGGTCCTAGCGGGCGCGTGGACGACCTCGCACAGGATGCACGTGATCCCGACCAAGCGCCCATGCCATTTCGGATGCCCACACGCCGACGACAGCATCCAGCACTACCTCATATGCGATCGGATGTGGCACCAGCTGAGCTTACCGCGCGGCCAGCAGAGCACCAACATCACGACGAGGCTCGGCCTTCCTGAGCTGACCGAGCCGTTCCATGGCGAGAACGGCATCCCCAACAGCATTGCCAGGCTCTCCGTGGCCACCAGGACATACCACCTGACGAAGGACGACGACATCCCGATGTCATACAACAAGCAGACGACTGCCGTTGCCGCCGCTCGCCGAGCCCTGAAGCTGCCTGCAGATCTGTCGGGCGGGGCTGGCGAGCCGTAGCTCGGCTCACAGACGGACGCGCCCTCTCAGGCAACGTTTGCTCCTCCTTTTCCTCCTCCTTCCTCTTCCTCCTCCTTCCCCTCTCCCCCTTCATCGCCCTTCCTGCTTCCCCAATCCCTCCTCGTTTCCCCGTGCCCCTCTCCCCCGTAGGCCGGGGAAAAAGGCCTGCATGCTCGAGGGGGGAGGCGCCCCCGGCGCCGCAGGTCGGGAAAGACGGCACCATCACCGTCTCGGACGGCAAGACCATGGAGCACGAGCTGGAGGTCGTCGAGGGCATGAAGCTCGACCGGGGCCCGCTGCTCAGCGTCGCCTCGACGACCTTCCCCCCCTTCCCCCCTCTTCGAGGAGGCCCCCTCGCTTTTTGGAGGAGGTGGGTGGTGATGATAATGCTGATGATGATGATGCTGCTGATGATGATGATGGTGATGTCGGTGATGATGATGACGACGATGATGATGATGGTGATGATGAGGAGGAGGAGGAAGGGGAAGGAGGGGGGAGGGAGAGGAAGAGGACGAGGAGGACGAGGAGGATACAAATGACGACGACGATGATGATGGTGGTGATGACGATGTGAATGACGATGTTCATGACGACGATGTTGGTGATGATGGTGATGACGACGATGATGCGGATGATGCTGATGATGATGATGATGACGATGACGTTGGCGATGATGACGACGAGAAGGAGGAGAAAAAGGGAAAGGAGGATGACGACGGTGATAATGATAATGCTGTCGCTGCTGATGACGGTAATGATGTTGCTGATGATTGGGAAGGTGCAAGGGAGCTCCTGGGCGTGCGGACTCTCGCATGCAAGCGGAATCGCACGCGTCGGAGAATGTAGCCTTCTGCGCCCTCGCGCAGTACATCAAATATGTGTCCGGAGGGAGGGGGACCGTATGCAAAACGCCAGGGGGCAGATGGCATTCTGATTTTTTCCAGCGGCTCTCGGAGCGACAACGTGTCTTTTTCATCCTGACCCACATATGCGATACAAAACACGATCGGGGAGTCGTGCCTGGTGTGCAGAGGAGCGGGTAGGTCGCGGAGAGATGGAGAGAGGTAGGAGGGGGGGCGGGGTCAGGGGAGGGACAAGGAAGAACGAAGATATCGGGAAAAGGGGTAGGGGATTGTAGTGGTATTCTGGGCTCCCCCGCCTTCGAACCCACGCGAGTGCGCGGCCAAGAAGGCCGATGGCCGGGCTATTTGTTGTGACGCCGATTGGATGCGGTGAACCCTCCCGTCGGCAATCGTTTCCCTTCTTACTCCCACTTCGCCATATCATCCTCCTCCTTCCCTCTGAATCTTCTCTCCCGCTTGGTCGTCGCCCTCGTCCTCTACCTCCGCTCCGCTTCCTCTTTGTTGCCCTGATCCTGCTAGCCGGCTTCCTCCGCTCCTTTTCGTCCTGTTTCTGGCCCGTTTTCGTTCTGCTCCTCATACCTCTCCACTGCCACTTCCAACCTGCTCTTCTTGCTCGCTGGGCGCGGAGGCCCTTTAGCGTCGGACTATCGTTGCACTCGGTTTCGATCGCGCGCGGGCTGGGCGTGCAAATCAGCGACAGCGGTGGAGGTCGGGAGAGCTCGCTTCCTTGCAGCCAGGGGGCCCAGAATCATCAAAGTTTTTGCTCGCCTCGGAGTTTGCGTGCTTCCTGTGGGAACTGTGTATTGCTATCATATATGATCGGCTCCGCGCGTTGATTTTTTAATTCGCCTGTCCCTGGGCGCATTTGTGATCGACGCTGTCTTGCCACTCAGTGGGCGCGAAGACCAAACCAGTTACATTGGAGACCCTCGCTTCGTAATTAACTCTTTTGCTGAAGGGGCCTGGCAACCAAGTGGTTTGCCCCGGCTCCCACAGCCAACTGGTTTGCCCGCTGGGTGTGGCCAGCCAACTCGTTGGCTCGGCGGGCGAGCGCAAGCCAACTAGTTGGCTGCCAGGGGGCCTTGCGGCCAAGTGGATGCCTGGCTGCGCGGCCAAGTTGTTGGCCAGCAATTTCCAGCCGGCCAGTCAATTGGCTGGCTGGGCGCTGCCAGCCATCTGGTTGGCCACGCAACCTGCGGCCAAGTGGTTGGCTAGCAACCTCCAGCCAGCTAACCAGCTGGCTGGCTGGGCGCTGTCACCAAACTAATTGGCCACGCCCAGGGGCTTTGATGTAAATTGCTTGGTTGGTGCACCCGTTGGGTGGTAAGGCAGCTTCGGTCATAATGAGTCCAGTGTCGGGAGAAATCTGAAATCGGGCCGGGCGAAAGGGGGGATTGGGAAAGGGGGGGTTACGAAATTTGCTGCATGCAGCTGGTTTCGGCCTCACCGAGGGGCCCATTCCTCGATACATAGCCGCCTCCGGCGCCGGAGGCGCCGGGAAAATCAGCTACGTGAGCTGATTCTCAAGCCCCCCCTTTGCTATCCCCCCCTTTCGCCCGACCCGATGAAAGCATCGCGTGGATTCGGACGCATAATCATTGAAACAACGCTTCAATTTAAGCTGTGTCATTCGTGGGGGGGGGGGGGGGGGGCGCGGAAATCGTGTATTACGTGCAACCCTTCCGCGGCCTGCCATAGAACCCCAAAGTGTCCGAGGTTGCCCACCTGGGCCGTCGTTGGGCGCCCCGCCCAGGAAAATTCCGCGACATCATTTGGTATCGCCCAGTTGCGTCCCGCTTAGCAAGTTTCCGCGACAACATTTGGCATCGCCAACGTGTGTGTCCCGCTCTAGATCGTTCGTAGCTCCCCCCCCCATGTGGCGCTAGCGTGCCCCGCCCGTCCGTTGTCCTCGTTCCTTTTGTCAATATCTTGGCACAAATGCTACAGATCGGGTCAACATGAATTACACGTCCTAGTGCGTTGGGCTGCTGGCCTTACTTCGCCCTGCCCGCGTGGGGGGGGAGGACTGGGGGAGGGAGGAGGAGGGGGAGGAGGAGGAGAAATATTGAGGAGGAGGAGGAGGAGAAGGAGGAGGAGGAGGACGAAAGGATGATTAGGACAGCCAAGAGGGGACAAGCGGACCGGGATGGAATGGAAGCAACCGGGGGGAGCAACGGCCGGGGTGCGGCTGCGGCTGCCCTTCCGCCAAAGTTGGAGTTGCGTAGCGGGCGGTGCCCATCATCGTGTGTGTGTGTGCTTGTGCGTGCGTGTGTGCGTGGTGCGTGCGTGTGCGTGCGCTTGTGAAGGAGAGTGAATGAGTGTATGAGTGTATGAGTGAGAGAGTGTGTGTGTGCGTGTGTGAAAGTGTGTGTGTGTATGTGCATGTGCGTGCTCGTTTTTGTGCGTGCGCGTGCGCGCGTGCGCGTGCAGGTGCACTTTCATGCCTGCATGGGGATCGGAGGAAGATCGTCGGATTCGTTTTTTGTTCTGCCGCCTATTCTACTATCCTCAGCCTCCCGTGCGTGCTCCCCCCCTCATCCTCGCTTCCTCTTCGTGGATATTTCAACTACCGCCTCTCTCTTCCAGGTCCGCCCCCTCGCCTCTCCAAGTGGCGCTTGCCCCCCCCCCGCCCCGTCCTCTTAGCCCCCCTGTGCCTTCTGCCCTCTCCTCTGCTGCTCCTCTCCTCCTCCTCCTCCTCCTCCTTCTTCTCCTCCTCTCCGTCTCCTCTTCGTTTTCCCCTTCCTCCGTCTCTCCCTTCCAATCCGCCCCTTCTGTCCCCCTGTCCGTATCCGTCTCCAGCCCTTCCTCTTATTTTCTTCGCCCCACAAAGCTCTTCCTGGCCGCATCCTCCTCTTCCGCCTCCTCCTCTTCTTCCTCCTCTCCTCCTCCTCCTCCTTCTCCCCCTCTTCTTCTTCTTCTTGTGCTTCTTCTTCTTAGTATTATTATTTTTCTTATTATTCTTATTAGTATGCTTATTCTTTATACGTGCCTGCCCCTCAGGTGGCATTCGTTCTTCTTCTTCTTCCTCTCCTCCTCCTCCTCCTCCCCCCCTCCTCCGCCTCCTCCTCCACCCCCTCCTCGCGATCCCTTTTTTCATCCTCTTCGTCTCGTCCTGATCGTTACTGTATTCCACCCTTGTCTCCTCAATATCCTCAGCTCCCTTTCCCCTGTGGCTGTTCTTCATTATCCTCCTCATCGTCTTCCCCTCCCTCCTGCCCTACTTCCCGCCGCCCCTTTCTGTAGATTTGGTCGTGCAGATCCGGACACGATCCTGCGTGAATGCATCTTCCCAGCTGATGATGATGATGATGATGATGATGATGATGATGATGATGATGATGGTGGTGATAGTGATGATGATGAGGAGGATGATGAGTATGAGGATGAGGATGAGTGGTGAGGGTGTGGATCAGTTTGATGACGATGGCGATGATGGTGATGATGATGATGGTGATGCTGATGTTGATGATGATGGTGTTGATGCTGATGCTGCGTATGACGACGACGACAACGGTGATGATATTGATGATGCTGCTGATGATGATGATGACGATGATGGTATTACTAATGTTGATGATGCTGATGCTGCTGATGATGATGCTGGTGATGATTATGGTCATGGCGAAGATGACTGCTGATGCTGATGATGATGCTGATGCTGATGCTGCTTACGATGACGACGACGACAATGATGATGCTGATGATGATGGTGGTGGTGGTGGCGATGATGATGATAATGATGATGATGCTGATGATGATGATGATGCTGCTGCTGCTGCTGATGATGATGACGATGGGGATGATAACAATGCTGATGATGCTGCTGGTGATGATGATGATGCTGATGATGGGCATGTTGATTGTGATGACTTTGCTGCTGATGATAATGGTGATGCCGCTTATGATGATCATCCTCATCATGCTGACGATGCTGATGATCATGATGATGACGATGATGATGATGGTGACGACGATGATGATGGTTATCATGATGATTGTGATGATGATGCTGCTGATGATTATGATGATGATTATTATTATTATTAGGGTGCCGATGGTGATGACGACGATGTTGCTGATGATGATGACGATGGTGCCGATGATGCTGCTGATGATGATGAGGAGGAGGAGGAGGAGGACGAGGAGGAGTAGGAGGAGGAGGAGGAGCAGGAGGAGGAGGAGGAGGAGGAGGAGGAGCAGTAGGACCGAGGATTTTTCTTCTCCTCCTCCTCCTCGAAGGGGGGCGTGCAGGATTTGGGGGAGGGAGGGACGAGCGGCAGAGCAGCAGCGCAAGGCAGTAGTGATGCGGAGCAGAGCGGCCCCTTCGGCCGTCAGGCTACATCTCGCCGTACTTCGTCACCAACGCGAAAGCCCAGAAGGTTGAGCTCGAGAACCCGCTGGTGGGCCGTGCCGGCTGTGGCTGCGAGAGGCAGTCGTGGTGATGGTGGCAAGCACGAGCCCCGCGCAGAGGGGGGCAGGGGGAGGGGGGAAGGCTTCTTAGGAGCACGCCTGCTTCTCAGAAGGCGCGGGCCTCGTCCGCAGATGTGAGGCGGGCGCCTTCTGAGGAACAGCCTCCTTCTGAGAAGCCTCTCCCCCTCCCCCTGCCCCCCGTTCTGCGCGCCGCCGAGCAAGCACGGGCCGCGGGATTCGGGAGCGGCGCCTCCGAGCAAGCACGGGCTCGAGAATCCCCGCTGGTGGGCCGTGCCGGCCGCG
>CAUYUJ010021699.1:0-62500 GCA_963575745.1 Prorocentrum cordatum | reverse complement strand
AAGTCAGGGCGTCTCGCATCAAGTGGGATTATTCGCCAGAGTTTGATCCCGTTCCCTTCCTCTCTGACGCTCGAGTCCGCGAAGCTTTCATCGATCCTGAGGTTATGCGGCTACCGGCATCAGAGTGGCCTGCTGGCCAGAAGGGTGCGCGCGTCCATATGGACCGCGCCGAGCTGTGGGCCCTACTCCAGAAGTGGGATGCCTGCGGCGCCCTGTACCTGACTCCTGCTTCGGACCTCGCCTGGGATGAAGCCTGTGGAGCTTTCAGGGTACCGAAGGACAGCGATTACGACAGGCTGATCCTGAACCCCACGGTCGTGAACAGCCGCTGTGCTTCAATTTCGTCCAGCACCCAGCGCCTTGGCCAAGGTTTCCTGCTGTGCCGTTTGGGGCTGGCACCTGGGGAGTGGCTGGCAGTTTCTTGTGACGACCTACGGGAGTTTTACTATACTTTCCGCGTCCCCCCCGCGCGCGCCAGACGTAACGCCCTGCGCGTTCGCCTGCCATCCTCGCGTTTCAAGGCCTTTCGAGCCTGGCGCCCCGAGCTGGAAGGTGTGGATGTCGCGCCCTGCCTCAATGCTCTGGCGATGGGCGACAACATGGCTGTGGAGATTGCCAACTCTGCGCATGAAGGCGTCTTGCACAGCTTCGGGGCTTTGCGGCCTCACGAGCAGGTTGTCCACCGCTCGCCCTTCCCGCGGGGCCCGTTTGTCGAGATGCTGAATATTGATGACCATACAGGTTTTCAGAAGCTCTCGTGGCGTGGCTCCGCTCCTCGCCCCGACGACCCGTGTCGCCGTGATCGTGAGGTCTTTGCCGCCTGTGATGCGGGCTACCCGCGCGTGGGCCTGATACAGCATCCAGGCAAGCGCGCGCGCGGCGAAACGCACAAGGTGGTGGTGGGCGCCGAGGTGGAGGGGCGCATAGGCATCGTCTGCGCTCCTCTTGTGCGGACGGTGGCCCTGTGCAGGCTGACCCTGATCCAAATCTACCTCGGGATCACCACCCGCTCCCTGCTAGCCTCTCTGGTGGGCTGCTGGGTCCAGGTCTTCCTCTATCGCCGCCCGATGCTCGCCATCTTTACGCACGTCTACAACTTCTTGTCGCGCCTGGCAACCGAGGACGGCATCGAATACGACCTGCCCCCTTATGTTCGCGACGAGCTCCTGGCCTGCACCTTCTTAGCCTTTACGGCTATAACCGACCTTCGGGCGCAGCCTTGCCCCGAGTTGTTCGGTACGGACGCGTCTCTCGGCTGGGGGGGCGTTGTCCGCGCTCCTATCAGCCCGCAGCTCTCTGCCGAGCTGTGGCGCAGATCGGAGCACGGGGGGTGGCACACGATTCTGCACAATCGGAGCCTCCTCGCCGTACTCAGCCGCGGCGTGCCCTTGGGCCCTGAGCTCACCCAACTGCATCACGACCTGGGGCTCCCTTCTATTGAGCCCCCCGTCGCGCCGCGTTGGGTCACCGAGCTATCAGAGGCGCTGCGCTTTCGGCTCGCGTACAAATGGGAGTTCCGCATGCCTCGTCACATCAACATCCTTGAGACAACAGTGTATAAGAGTCTGTGCAAATACTGCTGTGTTCGCCTCCCTGACTCTCGGATCCCCGTTCTCCTGGATTCAAAAGTGGCTTTGGGCGCGACCGCGCACGGGCGCAGCAGCTCTCCTGGTCTATCTCATGTTCTCTCGACCACTTTGCCCTATGTGATAGGAGGAGGTTTATATATGGGAGGCATGTACGTGCCCACGGACGTGCATAGGGCCGACGATCCCACGCGCAACCGCGCGGTGAGGCCCCCGTCCCGTGACCCTCCCGCCTGGTTAGTGGAAGCCGAGAGAGGAGAATTTACTCGCTTTGATTGCATCGCGTACGCCGACTCTCGCTCGCCATTCCCTACCTGTCTCTGGGGCCGATTTGTTGCGCAGCTTGTGGCTCGAGGCCCCGAGGGGTTGCTCAGCCACCGTTGGGCGGCCGCCCCCCCCCTCCCGGTGGGTGCGGGCATGGCCGCCGACGCCGCCGGCGACGGCGCCCAGGGCGAAGCCCTCGACCCCTCGGGCGCCGCCGAGAGCATCAGCGAAGCTGCTCTCGCCAGCGGAGAGCGTCGCGGGCCTCGCAACGCGCTCTTCGCTGACTGCGATCGGCGTCTCACATCCACAGCAGACGCCACGCCCAAAGCGTCTGCGTCCTCGGCTGGCGGCTCGCACGGCCCCGACCCTGTCGCCGCCAGCGCTGGTTCGGCTCCCCCCGCCGCCAAGCGTGCGCCGCCCCTGGCCCTCCGCTCCAAGGCCGCGGCGGCCCCTCCGCCTGCGATCGGGGGGGGCTCGTCGCGCGTCGGCTCGCGGGAAGCGCCAAAGGGGGCCACGGCTGCTACCCCCCGCGTCTTCCAGCGAGCGGCCAGGGTGAGCGCCTCTCGCCAGCTGCTTGGCGTCGTGGACGGGGCCTCGCGCAGCACCATTGAGGCCGCCTTCAGGCGCCAGTCCCTGGTCTACCATCCAGACAGGACTCCTGCACACTTGGGGGCCGACGAGCGAGCAGCCCGCGCGCTCAAGTGGAAGCAGCTCTGCGACGCCAAGTCAGTGCTGCTCCAGGCCCTCTCGCAGGCCGCCGCGCCGCCCGCCGCTCCTAGCACGGGCGGTGACGGTCCTGCCGCTCGCGCCTTCGCCCAGGCAAAAGCGGCAGGGAAGGGCGCCCGCAAGGGCAAGCTGGCTCCTGGGTCGGCCATGGCCCTTCAGGCGCTCGAGGAAGCGGTCTCTTCGCGGGTCGCCCTGGCGAGTGCCGAGCTGGCCCCTCGGGCTGCCCTCCCCGCCTCGGGTGCGCCTCTCCCAAGCAGGGTTTCGTCTGCCCTCGCGACGCGGGCGGCTGAGTCTGATGCCATCCTCGCCTCCGCCGTGTCGCGCGGCCGCGTGGAGCTCGACGCACTCCGCACCGCGCGTGCCGACGCCACCAGGCGCACGGTGCAGGCTCCAGCACGCGGCGAAGGCGAGCGTGCCGTCGCTCGTGCTGAGCTCGCGAAAGGGATGGCCGACCGCGCCTACTTCCGTCGCTTGCGCGAGGCCGCCAGTCGTGAGGCCGCGGGCTTGCCGCGTACGGCTCCCGTCCAGCTGGGTCGGGATTGGCGCAAAACTCTGCGCGCCGTCCTGCACAACGCTGAGGTCTCGACGGGCCTCGCCAACGCGGATCGCGCCGCTCGTGCTGGGGACGCCCCCGCGTCGTCTACTGGGCGCTCTCTGGCCGAGGTGGAAGCTGAGGACCCGCGCACCTTGGCGAGGCCTGCCGACGACCCAGCGTCCAGCTTCAGCCGTCGCGAGGGGCGCGCGGTCCGCGCCCGCCTGGGCCCGCGGGACGAGGCTGTCGAGGACCAGCCCAATCGCGGTGATCACGCGCCACACTCCGCCTCGCGCACGGGCGCCGCGCGCAACAAGCGCGCCAAGAAGCAGCGGCGAGCTTCGACGGCGGCGCTACCCGCCCCTGAAGAGGGAGCCGCCACGACGCCGGGCCGCAGGGCGCGTCGCACTGCTAATGCGCGTCGCTGGGCAGGCGCGGCACGCCCCAGCTCCGCCGCGGGAGTGGGCCCTCCACCGCGGAGCCGCAGCCCTGCCCGCAGCCGTACGCGGTCTCCGAACCCGTACGGGACTGATCACACTTCCCCCTCGGGAGGCTGCTCCTCGCCTCCCATCGACGTCTCGAGCGCGCCTGAGGAGCCGTCGGGGCCGCCGGCGGGGGAGGCATCGGAAGGCCCGCACACTCCTGAGGGGTCTCCTCCAGCGAGCGCCCGCAGCCGCTCGAGAGCGGAGCCCGCGTGCGAGGAGGACTCACCGACGGAGCTCGAGGACGTCGTTTTGAGTGCCCTCACTGACTCCTCGGTGGACCTCGAGCGCGTCGTGGCGGGCCTTAACCCTGAGGCCCTCCGCCGCTTGCAGGCGGCCTTCCCTCGCCGCGCGGAGGCCTCCCCGCCCGCCGCTCACGCTGCGGCTCGCAGCCGCTCTCGGGGCCGCGGCACGCGTGCTGGCTCCGAGACGCCGCGGCCCGTCCCCCCGCCGCCATCGCCACCCCGTCACCACTCTGGTGGGCGTGCGGCGTCGCGTTCCCGTGCGTCGCCTGGGCGTCGCGTGGTGCGCTCCCCTCGAGTCGCTCCGAAGCGTCGCCCGAGCCCCGCCACTTCGCAGCGGCCAGCCAGCTCCCGCGCGGACTCCGCTGCTCAGGCCCCTCCGACTTCGGTAGGCATGCGCTCTTCCAGCGATGCTGTTGCGGCCCCGCAGGGAGGAGGGCGTGCCGCCGAGAAAGGGGGGTCTTCGAGCGGCTTCGCGCTTGGTCGAGCTTCTGAGCCCGAGCTGCCTCTCAGCGGCTCTCACAGCGGTGACGCTGGAAGCGCCGCGGCTGCAGCCTTCGCAGCGCGGCGCACGGCCTCGGCGGCCACTGAGCAGCCCTTGCCTCCAGGGGCCGCCAGCGCCCTAGCGTGGCGCCTCAACCTAGGCGGTGAGAAGATCACAGTGGTGAGGTGGGGACCCGCCTGGCAAGGTGCTTTCCAGAGCGCGGCGTCGTGGCTGAGGACTTTTGCACCCGCAGGGGCCGCCGAGCCTGAGGGCAAGGATGACCTGCACTGCCTCCTGCGGGCCTTGCACGCCTACAAGCGCCTGTTTCAGACAGGCGGCGCCGAGCCGATTGACGAGGCCTCGTGGCTGCATCCTTACGTGGCCATCGTCGAGCCCGAGGCGATCCCCGCGGATGCTGACCTCCAGGCCATGGGGGCGGGCGCCATCCGTGGCATCGGGCTCGGCTCAAAGATCGAGCAGCGGCGGCGCGCGGGCAAACTGGCCTGCCTTTTCGACCTTCTGTACCACGTGCAGGACAGTCACGGCGCCATCCCAGCAGCGCTGTGGGGATCCCATTCCCCTCCGTCCGAGATCCTCGACGCCTTCGCGGAGGTGGTGCCCGTGCCACATCATTCGGGCCTCACGTCCTCGGCAGCTCGTTCCGAGCTTGCCGAAGCAGCCGCAGCTGCGCGTGCCGAGCCGCGCCCGCCTTTTGACTGGCCGACCCTCGAGAGAGGGGACGCTCTGCCAGCCGAGATCGAAGCAGGGGCTCGCCGTGCCTACCGTAACATGGGCGGGTCCTTCAGCTCGGCGCGGGCGATGCTGGCGGAGGCGTCGGGGTTCGAGACCGACGGGCGGGACGCCCTCGTTCCGCCCTTCTACGCGTCCAGGCGCAGGAGGGCCGCCACGGTGATCAGCTCTCCAAGCCCTGGCCGCCCTGCGCTCATCCTGTGGTGCGTCTGCGGCCTCTGCATCTCTCTGGGAGCCGCGGCGCCGACCGCAGGCCAAGGGCTTAGTCGGGCTGCGCCGTCCGCGCCCGCTCGCCCTCCGCGCACTCCCTTCGTGCGCGATTCTCACCTCACCTCCGCGTATCTCGACCGTCGCTCGAGATCGATTGATGCCTTCGAGCTGTGGTTAGCAGAACACACTGGCGTGCCACCCGCCACACTTTACCGAAGCGGGATACTTCTCGCTCGTTTCCTCGCGACCTTCGGCGTGTGGCTTCATGATGCAGGTTTCCCTCATTATATTTTGGTCCATGCCATCTTGGGAATCCAAAGCGCCCATCCGCATTGGAAGGCCTTTCTGACAGAAGCTTGGGACGTAGCGAAACAATGGAAGCTTGCGGAGCCGCCAAAGCTCCGTCCCCCCTTGCCACGCGCGCTGCTGCGCGCCATGGTCGGGCTCTGTCTCGCCTGGGACTGGCCTGTGATGGCGGCGCTGCTGCTCATGGGCTTCACGATGTTCCTCAGGCCTGGCGAACTGCTGGCGTCACGCCGCTGTGACCTGTCGCTTCCATGCGACCGTCTCGAAGTCGAAGGGGATGCTTTTCTTTCAATTCTTGTTCCAAAGACCAGAAGAACGTACCCGACGCAACATGCTCGCTGCTCCGATCGGGGCACGGTGAAGATATTGAGTCAAGTGTTTGGAAGGTTGGCTTCCACCGATCCTCTCGCCCCCTTCGGTGCGAGCGGCTTCCGTACTCGGTGGAATCATCTGCTTTTGGCTCTGGGCGTCCCTCTTGCCAAAGCAGGTCAGGGGCTCAACCTGACGCCCGCTTGTCTGCGGGGCTCTGGCGCAACAGACTTCTATATCGCTACGGAAGACGTCCCTCGCGTCTTCTGGCGTGGGCGTTGGCGTCAGGCTTCCAGTGCCGAGCGCTACCTGCAAGCCGCCGCCGCCTCGACAGTTCTTGCTGCGCTGCCCGAGCACGCGCGGGCTCGTATCTTGTTCTTCGCCACCGCCAGCGACCGCCTCGTCGCTTCTTTCCTCCAAGTCGGCCCCGCCGCTTGGCCTGCCCTGCTTGCGGCCGCCCGCCAAAACCTTGTCACTTCGCAAGGTCCTTGAGCACGGGTATGGCTGCCTCGCCGACATCGGCGACCAGACGGACTCCACCGTCTGACGCGCGGCGCCCCGGCTTGAGCGCGCGGGACGGGCCTGCCCATTTTGGGCCGCCCCGCGCGCGCACGCCGCGGCCGCGCACGGAGACAGCTCGCTAGCGCGCGAGCGGGAGAATGCTTCTTCTATTCTCTGTGAGCAAGCTCCTGCTGTCTCCGCAGCTTCTCTGCCCCCCTCCCTCCTCTCCCATTCTAAGGCTGACGGGCGCTGCCTCGCCGACATCGGCGACCAGACGGACTCCACCGTCTGACGCGCGGCGCCCCGGCTTGAGCGCGCGGGACGGGCCTGCCCATTTTGGGCCGCCCCGCGCGCGCACGCCGCGGCCGCGCACGGAGACAGCTCGCTAGCGCGCGAGCGGGAGAATCATCATCATTATCATCATCATCGTTATCAGCATCATCAGTGTCAGCATCAACATCATCATCATCATCATCATCAGCATCACCCGCATCACCATCACCATCATCAGCAGCATCATCATCGTCACCATCACCATCATCATAAACATCCTTGTCGCCGTCGTCGCCATCGTCATCGTCATCATCATAATCATCCCATATCCTCCTCAGCCTCATTTTCCTCTTTCTCTTCCTCACCCTCCTCCCATCTCCACCTCATCATCTTCCTCCCTCTGCCCCTCCCCCCTCCTGCGTGCGTGCGGTATGTCCTCCTCCTCTTTCTCTTGCATCTTCTCCTCCACCTCCTCCTGGGGGGCCACAGCCACCCCTGAGCCTCGGAGCAACACAATAGAGCCGTCTTTGACCAGACATTTGCCTCTCGCGCTGTGATCAAGCTCGCAAAGACTGTGTTGCCAGAGTGGCCACGGCTGAACCTCGATGGTGTTTTAAGATTGCTGGGCAGTGGGCAGCAGCAGAAAGCTGCCAAGCATGAATATGTTTGGCCGCGGTGCAGGTCATTCTGGCGGTGCCAAGTGTGCCTCACGCCTAGCCGGAGAGACAGGGCGCCTTCGCTCTCAGGTTGTTCAGGGGGGATTCCTGAGAGAGCGAGGGGGATCAGCCAGCACACGCATGCCCAGCAAGTTTTCAGCTCCCTGGTTCGACCCTCCACTATGCCAGTTCTATGTTTTATGCCTGTACGACTGGCGTACAGGTTCGCAACTTCAGAGTGGACTGTCTTCGGAACACTGCCTCCCAATTTCCTTGTTGGGCCTGGAAACAGATTTGCTTCGGTAAACGCTCGAAGGCACCGTCTGTCCAGGGCGAGCTGTTCTCCCTCGCTGCGAAAGCCGGCGAGAATGACAGCGGGGCTTCAGGGCCCTCCTCCTCTCAGACTGCCTCTCCAGGTCCCGATCTGCAGTCTGCTGCCGATCAGCTCGCCGGCGTTCACGCCAGTCTGCGCAAAGAGGAGGAAGAGATCAGAATTCGGGAGGAAGAGGAGGAAGAGGAGGAAGAGGAGGAGGAAGAGGAGGAGGAGGAGGAGGAGGAGGAAGAGGAGGAATTCAGGTTTTCCTTTTTGTTTCAGACGACTCTGCCTTGCCCCACTTGAGGGCCAGCCTGTCGCGTCCGCTGGAGCCGAGCTCTCTGCCTTGAGCCCCTCCTGCGGAGCAGTCGGGGCGCACGGCTCTGAGGCGGGAGGCCACTCCTGTGCCCGTGCTCTGGTGCAGGAGTCGCGCTGGTGAGGAAGAGCTCCCCCGCCTCCTCCTCCTCCTCCTCCTCTCCTCCTCCTCCCCTCCTCCTCCTCCTCCTCTCCTCCTCCTCCTCCTCCTCCTCCTCCTCCTCCTCACTCCTCCTCCTCCTCCTCCTCCTCTCTCCCCCCTCCTCCTCCTCCTCACCCTCCTCCTCTCCTCCTCCTCTCCTCCTCTCCTCCTCCTCCTCTCCTCCTCCTCCTCCTCCTCTCCTCCTCCTCCTCCTCCTCCTCCTCACTCCTCTCCTCCTCCTCCTCACCCCGGTTGCTGCCGCTGTTTCCCCGTCGTCCTCCTCGCGGCTCGGCGAGCGGCGAGGCCCTCGCCATGCTCATCGTGAACAAGCTGCGGGGTGGACTGCAGGCCCCCCGCCCCCCCCTGGCCTGAAGGCGGAGGAGGAGGAGGAGGAGGAGGAGGAGGAGGAGGAGGAGGAGGAGGAGGAAGGAGGAGGAGGAGGAGGAGGGGAGGAGGAGGAGGGGGAGGGGAGGAGGAGGAGGAGGAGGAGGAGGAGGAGGATGAGGAGGAGGAGGAGGAGGGAGGAGGAGGAGGGGGGGGAGGAGGAGGAGGAGGAGGAGGAGGAGGAGGAGGAGGAGGAGGGGGAGGAGGAGGAGGAGGAGGAGGAGGGGGTAGGAGGAGGAGGAGGAGGAGGAGGAGGAGGAGGAGGGGGAGGAGGAGGAGGTGGAGGTGGAGGTGGAGGGATGAAAAGGTGAAGGAGGAGCAGGAGGAGGAGCAGGAGCAGCAGTAGCAGCAGCAGCAGCAGCAGGGCAGGGGGATGATCCGCCTCCCTGCTGCTTTGTTCTGGTGCCCTGTGCATGAAGGGGCCATGGGCCCACAGGATGACACGAGGCACTCCCCTCGGGCCCAAAGCTCTCCACAGCTGCGTGCCGAGCACGGCAATCTGGGGTCGGGGCGCTCGACGTTGGCGCGCAGTGCTGCTAATTGGGAGGGGAGGAGGAGGAGGAGGAGGAGGAGGAGGAGGAGGAGGAGGAGGAGGAGGAGGAGGAGGAGAACGTTGATTGACATCCACGTCCGCAGGTCCCTCCTAGATGGGGCAAAATGAGAAAGGCTAGACGCAGACCCCATCCCTCTTCGGGTGCAGACCTTTGCCAAGCCAGAGTGCAGACCTTTGCCAAGCCAGAGGAGAAGAGGGAAGAGGAACACAGCAGGAGGAAGGAGGAAGGAGGGGGAAGGGGCGGGGGGGGGGCGTGGACGCAAGACGCCGAAGGCCGAAGCAAGGAGCAAGGGGGGCTGTGGGGGGGGAGGGGGGAGGAGGGAAGGAGCGAGGAGCGAGAAGCTACAGCAAGAAATAACAGCAGGAGAAGGAGGAAGAGGAGGAGACGGAAGAGGGGAGAGCAGAAGGGGGAGGGAGCAGAGAGGAGAAGCGGGGAGAGAGGAGCGAGGCGTGAGGACGGAGGGCGAGATCGAGCAGGAGGGTGACAAGAATGAGCAGTAAGGACGAGGAGGAGGAGGAGAAGGAAGAGGAAGAGGAAGAGGAGGAGGAGGAGGAGGAGGAGGAGGAGGAACGAGGATGTATCAAAGATGGCGGCGCACACACCTCTCCGTCCCAAGTCTGGCCCCCATGTGATCCTGGAGGCAGTGCTTCTCGATGAGGGGAGCGCCCGTGTGACGGACGGGCGCCGCTTGGCACTCCCATCGCGGCGGGGGCCCCGTATCGAACAGGAGCCGCAGCCGATCCTTCCAGGGACCGCCAGGAGGTACGCTCGACATCCGAGGAAGAGTCCGGCGACACGAGGGTCCGCCCGCCATCGGTGCAGCTGGCGCACAGTGCCCACGCCTGTTGAGCAGAGCTTTGAGCTCGGTCTTACGCGGCAGCCACACTTCGAAAAGGAACTGCCCTCCATACTACTAAGATCAGTGGCACACTGTTCAAAGGGCGGTGCTCAGAAGGAAGGAGCTCCCGAGGGGAAGCCTCGCTTTGAGAAGGAACCTCCCTTCACCTTCTCTCACTGATATGCCGATTTCAGGCGAACGTGCGCGGCGCTGGAGCGATAAGCACAGGCGTGCACACCACCCACCCTCCTTCCTTCCGTGTGATTCGTGGGAGCTTTAGGGGAATCCGCAGGTTGCATGTCAATCTTCCGGATCACAACCGACGAGAAGTCTCGGGCCAATCGCCCCGCCCGCCCTGCGGACAGGCCTGGTGGCGCGAGGAGGAGGAGGAGGAAGCTGAGGAGCTCGTTGCGAGGACGAGGGACGGAGGCCGAGGAGGAAGCCTCGACAACGGCAGCCACCAGGGCCGAGGAGGAGGAGGAGGAGGAGGAGGAGGAGGAGGAGGAGGCGGAGGCGGAGGCGGAGGAGGAGGCGGAGGAGGAGGAGGAGGGAGGAGGGAGGAGGGAGGAGGGAGGAGGGAGGAGGGAGGAGGGAGCCATCGGGCCGTCACCCCCTCCTCCTCGTCCTCCCCACCCCTCCTCGGGGCCGCCATCGGGGCGCCATCGGAGCCGCCGCCGCAGGTCGCGGCCATCAAGGCACCCGGCTTCGGAGACAACCGCAAGGCCATGCTGCAGGACTGCCCGCGCCCGGCTGCCTCCCGTGGCCGGCGGCTGCCGCGGTGGCTTGCTGCCGCCCTTGCTGCCGCTGCTGCTCCTTCTCGACCTCCTCCTCGTGCTCCTCCTGCTCCTCGTGCTCCTCCTCCTCCTCCTCCTCCTCCTCCTCCTCCTCCTCCTCCTCCTCCTCCTCCTCTGCCCCCTCCTCCATTCCCTTCCCTTCCTCATAAACAATTCTTCCTTGTCGCAACCGGAGGCCGGTCGAAAGGGCGGGCCTGGCGATTCGCCTGAGACTTCCTCACCAGTTACGATCCTGAAGCTTAGAATGTGCAACAGTTTCACGAGTGGAGGGCGGGTCGCTTTCAAAATGTGGTTCTCGCCTGAGCTCTGCGCAGGTTTTTGTTTGAAATGCAAGAGTTTCGCGGATGGACAGCGGGTCGTGTTCACAATGTGGTTCTCGCTTGAGCGCCGCGCGCATTCTTTTTTGAACGTGTGTATGAGCTTCACAGATGGACGGCGGGTCGTTCTCAAAATGTGGCTCCCGCCTCAGCGCCGCGCAGATTCACTTTAAGAGTTTACATCAGTTTCAAGGGTTCTCATGGCCCACGTCTCAGACATGGTGTCTGGGTACGGTGTCGGACTGTCAGGGCGCAACAGCTACGTTGATTCATGGTGTTGAAGTTCCAGGAACGGCGTTCTGACACGATTCAGGGTCGTCAAGACGCAACAGTAGGGGTGGTTCGCGGCGTTGAAATCTCAGCTATGGTGTTTTGGCACAGTTCAGGATTTTCAAACTGTTCTTGCACATTCAATGCTTATGAATCTTTGCTGCATGGGGCCTATGAAGAGGGAACTTGGAGGGAGGGCTTATTGCAATATCGCTGATTGCGCGTGGGTTTACACTGGTTCTCCTCCTCCTCCTCCTCCTCCTCCTCCTCCTCCTCCTCCTCTTGTCGACCACCTCCTCCTCCTCCTCCTCCTCCTCCTCCTCCTCCTCCTCATCAGTATCCTCCTGCTCCTCCTCCTCATCCTCTTCCCCCTTCTCTTCTCGACCTCCTCCTCCTCCTCCTTGACCTCGTCCTTCGCTGTCTCCTTCTGTCTGCCCATCATACGTATATGTGCCCCTCGGATAGCGAGCTCGCAGTTGCCAGCAATCACATATTGCGTGACTGCTCGCTCGGTCCTGCTGTCTCACTTCGTAGGTTCTCGAGGTCGAGGGTGGCCATCGACAGACAACGGATACGTCGTATCCATCGGCCCCTCCGCCTCCTCGTCCTCCTCCTCGTCCTCCTCCTTCCTCCTCCTCCTCCTCCTCCACCTCCTCCCCTCCTCCTCCTCCCCCTCCCCCTCCTCCTCCTCCTCCTCCTCCTCCTCTCCTCCTCCTCCTCCTCCTCCTCCTCCTCCTCCTCCTCCTCCTCCTCCTCCTCCTCCTCCTCCTCCTCCTCCTCCTCTCCCTCCAGTCCCAGCAAGGAGCGGCCGACCTGCACTCGATGGCGTCATGCTGGGCCCCAAAAATGACTGGCTGGATGAAAACCGCCCCGCGCTTCAAGCAGGACAATAGCAAAGCCTTGACTGACGACAGGGGGAGGACATCCAGCATGGGCGCAAGACAGCTGAAATAGCACTGCACCCTGCGGCCAGTCCGACGGGGTTGAGGTCTAGTACCACTGACGCACCCCAGATGCTAGTAGCTCCCCCATGCCCCTGCCCGATCATCCTCATCGCCGATCCCACAACCCGTGCTGCTGCGGGATTTCATCGCTGCAGATCAGGGAGGGGAAGCGGCTTCGGAAGCGGGAGTAAGGACTCCATGAGGTATGAAGGGCGGGAAGACCGCCAGGCATGTCTCCTCCACCGCCGCCGCTGAGCCTCCAATCCCAGCTTCCCCATGGGTGAATCGACAGCCGCGCAGCCCACTCCACGCGGCTCGCTTTCAAGCGGCGCAGGCGGGAAGGGCCTGGCAGCGGCGCGGGACGCACCCCCCGTGGCGCGCGTGCCTTCTGGACACGGCCCCCGTGCAGGAGCCGCTGCGCCTGCCCTGCCCGAGCCGCCAGCGCGAAGCTGCGAACTGACGCACCCCCCGTGGCGCGCGTGCCTGTGGTCATGTATGAATTCCCGCCTCGGAAGAGGGACCACCTCGGGAGGAGGAGGAAGAGGAGGAGGAGGAGGAGGAGGAGGAGGAGGACGAGGAGAAGGAGGAGGAGGAAGGGGAGGAGCAGGAGGAAGAGGAGGAGGAGGAGGAGAGGAGGAGGAGGAGGAGGAGGAGGAGGAGGGGGAGGGGGGAGGAGGAGGAGGAGGAGGGAGGAGGAGGAGGGGGAGTCGCTGCGCTTGCCCTGCCCGAGCCACCAGCGCGAAGCTGCGAGCTGCATCTCCGCCGGAGGGGTCGGGCGCGCCGCGCCCGTTCCGCCCGCTCGGCCGTCCAGCGCGCACTGGGGCCGGCAGGCGCGCGGGCCACGCGGGAGGCCACCTCCTCCTCCTCCTCCTCCTCCTCCTCCTCCTCCTCCTCTCCTCCTCCTCTTCTCCCTCCAGTCCCAGCAAGGAGCGGCCGACCTGCACTCGATGGCGTCATGCTGGGCCCCAAAAATGACTGGCTGGATGAAAACCGCCCCGCGCTTCAAGCAGGACAATAGCAAAGCCTTGACTGACGACAGGGGGAGGACATCCAGCATGGGCGCAAGACAGCTGAAATAGCACTGCACCCTGCGGCCAGTCCGACGGGGTTGAGGTCTAGTACCACTGACGCACCCCAGATGCTAGTAGCTCCCCCATGCCCCTGCCCGATCATCCTCATCGCCGATCCCACAACCCGTGCTGCTGCGGGATTTCATCGCTGCAGATCAGGGAGGGGAAGCGGCTTCGGAAGCGGGAGTAAGGACTCCATGAGGTATGAAGGGCGGGAAGACCGCCAGGCATGTCTCCTCCACCGCCGCCGCTGAGCCTCCAATCCCAGCTTCCCCATGGGTGAATCGACAGCCGCGCAGCCCACTCCACGCGGCTCGCTTTCAAGCGGCGCAGGCGGGAAGGGCCTGGCAGCGGCGCAGGACGCACCCCCCGTGGCGCGCGTGCCTTCTGGACACGGCCCCCGTGCAGGAGTCGCTGCGCTTGCCCTGCCCGAGCCGCCAGCGCGAAGCTGCGAACTGACGCACCCCCCGTGGCGCGCGTGCCTGCCGGACACGGCCCCCGTGCAGGAGCCGCTGCGCTTGCCCTGCCCGAGCCACCAGCGCGAAGCTGCGAACTGACGCACCCCCCGTGGCGCGCGTGCCTGCCGGACACGGCCCCCGTGCAGGAGTCGCTGCGCTTGCCCTGCCCGAGCCACCAGCGCGAAGCTGCGAGCTGCATCTCCGCCGGAGGGGTCGGCGCGCCGTGCCCGTTTCGCCCGCTCGGCCGTCCAGCGCGCACTGGGGCCAGCAGGCGCGTGGGCCACGCGGGAGGCCACCCCTCCTCCTCCTCCTCCTCCTCCTCCTCCTCCTCCTCCTCCTCCTCCTCCTCCTCCTCCTCCTCCTCCTCCTCCTCCTCCTCCTCCCCCTCTTCAACGGACCTGTTCACGGGCCCCCCCCTCCGCCATGCAGGCCTGCCGGCACGCCGGAGCGGCGGCCGGGAGCAGCAGCAGCCCGCTCCAGCTGGCGGCTTTCGCTCGGACGTGTGCATCTTTCCTTCGGCGAGGACCATCGAGGAGCATCCTTGATCATCTGGCGAGAAGACCACGCACGAAACCGAAAAAAGCACACGGAATTAATGGACGTCCGAGCGATGGCTGGGGAAGTGCTAACGGGCGCGGCCCAGCCTGCCAAAGTTCATGGATTGGAGGGCCCAGTGCGCCCTCCTATCCCCCGCCCTGCAGCTTGGCGCCCTCCGTTCATGCCCCCCCCCTCATCCTATCAGCATAAACATGTCGCCATCTTGCGCTTCCCTCCTTTTTTGGTGCCCTCTGCTTGGCGGGTCTTGGATGCCTTCTCTCGATGCCGCCGGGCCCGCCGCGGCCCCGGCTCGCATCGGGGCGCGGCCTGCGCCCGCCGCGCGCGCGAGCGGGCGGCGCCCCGGGCGCGCTCGGAGGGGACGGCGGCGGCCGCGCGTGCCGAGGCGCGCTCCGGCTCGCCGCAGGGCTCTCCTGGGGGGCCACACGCGAACCCTGCCCCCCCCCCCCCCCCCCCCCTCCTCCTCCTCTCCTCCTCTCTCCTCCTCCTCCTCCTTCTCCTCCTCCTCCTCCTCCTCCTCCTCCTCCTCCTCTGAGGGGGGGGGCAGGGGCAGGGTGCGCGTGTGGCCCCCTCTCTCCGCGGCCGCCCGCAGCGGGACCGACGCGGCATGCAGCGTGCCCCGGGGCGCGGCGACGAGGCCGCGCGCGGCGCCAGGGCGAGCTGCCGCAGCAGAGCGGGCGCCGCCGGCCGTGCCCGTCGATGTCCTAAAGGCGTTCCTGAACACGGCTGCCGGGAGAACGACGGACAAGTTTTGGCTATCCCTGACTCCAGATCCGCCCTACTTTGGCTTTTTTTCTTACTTAAAACTGCGTCGGAAAACCACCTATAAGAAGCCGAAAAAGTAGGGCGGACATTTCTGCACCCAGCATAAAGTAGAGCGGAAATCCACAAGAGTAGGGCGGAAACAGCAACAGAAAAGTAGGGCGGAAATTGGCATCAGCGGGGCTTGAAAAGTAAGGCGGAAATTCCAAGCCCTGCTTACGAATTTCCCCAAAGTAGGGCAGATCCGGAGTCAGGGCGATGTCCTAAAGGCGTTCCTGAACACGGCTGCGGGGGGAACGACGGACAAGTTTTGGCTATGCTCGGGCGCTGCGTAGGGAATGGTGTGTGTAGCGAATAGGGGGGTGAGGGAAGGTGTGCCTTCTGAAATCTCAGGGGCCCTGGAGTGCCCCCTCTGGGGCCGATCAGGGCACGAAATGTGCACGCTTCTTCACCCCCCCCCCCGTTGATCCCCCCCCCCCTCCCCACCCCACCAGTAAGCAACGCCCACTACGGTGGGGGCGTTCGTTAAGGAATACGCCCAGGAGGCTTCAGACCCTGGAGGATTCCTTATCTGACGAGGGCGGCGGTGATATCCATGGCCAACCCACGATTGGTGTCTCACAGGCTTCCGGAAAATGGGTTCCTTACCCAACGCTTCCTTATCCAACGCCCCCACCGTAGCCGTTTCGGCGCGAGCTGGTGTTCTGGAGCTGGAGACAGCTCGCGTTTGTGTCCACTTACTTCGAAGCGGCGTAGTGGGCCCGAACCAACTTTCACTACGACGGCCCCACCTGTGGCAGCCCGCGGGTCATGGCGCCGTCACCGTCGGACCCTGGCATCATCCCAGGCGCGCGCAAGACTCCTCTCTGGTCTTGCTCCTGCGGCTGTGATGGCAACTGGGCGTCCAGGACGCGCTGCCGCTTGTGCTGGAAGGCTGCGCCCACCCAGGTGGTACAGGCAGCCAAGCTCTCGGCAGCAGCCGCCAACGGGCCAGCTCCCAGCTCGTCCCGCCCGCGCGGTGCCTGGGCGCAAGGCCCGCCAGGTCAGGGGCAGCTGCTGGCGCAGCTGCAGCAGCTGCAGAAGCAGGTGGCAGAGCTCAAGGGCGAGCCCCCGCCTCCGACGGAGCCCTGGAAAGGACGCAAGCCCCCGCCCAGGAAGTCTGGCGAGGAGAGTCCTGGCATCTCCTTCAAGGACGTTCGCACCTTCTTGGCAAAGGAGGGGCTTGACACCAGCGCGGTGGAGGAGGCAGAGAAGGCTGCGGAGTCGAAGACGTTGGAGAACAAACAGCCTACTGCTCAGACGCAGCGCTGGAGGGTCAAGGCCATGCGGGATAAGATCAAGAAGCTCGAGGCCCGCGAGTCAGCCATCTTGGAGCAGCAGGCCGCACTTGACAAGGAGCTCCTGGAGCTCAGGGCTTCGCTCGGCGAAGAGAATCAGAAGCTTGCGGAGGGGGAGGCCAAGTTGGTCAAGTTGCAGGTCAGCGAGTTCCCCGACCCGATCCTGGCAGTTGCAGCTGGGTTGGATGAGGACGTCGCCGCCAGCCAGGAGGCCACGGACGCCCTCGCGGTCCTGGCCCGCTTGCAGAACGCAGCCAGCGAAAGCAAGAAGGCTGCTGCCGCTGCTAAGTCCGCTGCGGCTCCTCCTGGTCCTGCTGCTGGGGGTCCAGACGCAGGCGGCGAGCACCAACCTGTGCCAGAGTCAGATGACATCGACATGGAGCTGCTGGGAGGAGAAGGCTGGGAGGAGAAGCGTGAGGAGTATGCTGCAGCCTCAGCAGCCCTCCGAGAAGCGACCCCTGAGCAGCGGGACGAGGCCAAGCGCAAGCTGCGGGATGCCTTGGACGCGCTCTGGGCAGCAGGCAAGCGGCCTCGGCACCTTTGACCCCAGGCCCAGCGTGAGCCTGGACCTCGCCTGCACAGTGAGGTGCCCCCGCCATCCCAGGGTTGAGGGGGCAGGAGCGAGGAGGCCCGTGGCGGCCGTATGCTTGCAGCTGGCCAAGCTGGTGCGGCCCTCGGAGAAGCTGGGCGCCAGCTTCCTCAGCATCAACGGCTCCACGTGGGCCGAGTCCCAGACGGCTCTCGAGTAGCTGCTGGACGAGAAGGTCAGGGACGATGTGTACTTCATCCAAGAGACCCGCTTCACTTCGGCGCTGGCGGAAGGCTCGGCCCGTGCCTGGTGCAAGCGGAACGGCATCACTGCGGCCTTCGGAGAGTGCCGCAGCACGGGGACGGCGGTCCAGGCAGTCTCGTCAGGGGTCGCGGTTCTGGTCGGGGAACACCGCGGAGTGGCCGCGATTGACCAGGCTTGGGGCCAGCACGCCCCGAGGATTGTGGCCAGGCGCGTAGCCTTCGGGGACCTGGTCGTGGTGTGTGTCAGTTTGTACCTGCAGTGCTCGGTCAAGCTCAACGAGACCAACGTGGACCTCTTGAGTGAGCTGCAGGGTTTCCTGCTGAGCTTGCGGGAGCCCTTCGTAGTGGGGGCCGACTGGAACTTGGAGCCCAGCCTCCTTAGCAGCTCGTGGTGGCCACGAGCGGTGGGGGCAGTGATAGTGGCGCCTGAGGAGCTGACCTTCGGAGACAACACCTACGACTTCTTCGTGATCTCAGACGTACTGGCTGGGCTAGGGCCGAAGGTGTCGGTGCTTAGACAGGCGACCACACACCCGCACGTACCTGTCAGGCTCACCTTCGAGAAGTTGAGCAGCCAGGCAGGGGTCTGGGTGCAGAAGGGCCCCAAGCCTTTCGAGCTGCCTGCGGCCAAGCAGGAGGGGATCCAGCCCGAACCAGAGGAGGAGGACTCGCTGACGGACTGGAAGGCGCCGCTCCTGGACGAGAAGGGGGGCCCGAACAAGGCGATCTCCGAGTTCTTTGACCAGGCAGAGGAGCGCCTGATTCACCTCCTCGGCATCAAGGACGGCGCCAAGTACAGAGGCAGGGCGCAGGGGCTCAAGAGGGCACCCAAGCAGCTCATCCACCTCCTGCGCTCTGAGGAGGTCCGCAGGACCAGCCCGCTCACTCGTTGCTGGATCACTTTGGGGCGCCTGGCCACTCAGCTGGCGGCCGCGGCGTCGGTGCCTCACCCCTCGCATGGGCGCCGCAAGCACGTCAAGCGCCTGCAGGAGGCCGCGCTAGGCTGGGTCCCCAAGTTTGAGGCAGCTGGCTGCGAGATCTTCGGCGGCACCAAGATGGAGACGATGCTTGAGGAGATCTCGGGCAGGCCGCAGCAGGGCGGCATCTTCCTCCAGGCCATCCGTGCCGCCGTAGAGGTCAAGCGCAAGGAGGACGTGAAGCTCGCCAGGCAGCGCTGGGAGGAGTTCATGGCCGAGGCCCTCAGCGGGAACGGGAAGGGCGCCCACGCGATCATCAAGCAGGCCAACCTCGAGACTTGCTCCATCCTCGGCCCAGGCGAGGGCGAGGCCCCCCCAGTCCCGCTGGTCGGGCAGCAGGCCCTGGACAGGATCCTGCAAGAGTGGAAGGCGCTTTGGCACAAGGATGGCTCCTCCAGCGTCCGCCCAGAGACCTGGGATGAACCCTTCGGGTTGGACGCGATCACGGCGGAGGAGGTGCTGGCAGCGGCGAAGACCTTTCCCAGGAAAGCGGCGCTGGGATGGGACGCATTCCACCCCAGGTTCATCCTCAGCTTAGGCAGGGTGTGCGCCGAGAGGCTGGCCGAGATCTTGACAGCCTGGGAACGCCGCCCTCAGACGTCGGAGCTTTTCACCACGATCATTGTTTTCCTGGGGAAGCCCGACGGGGGCCGACGCCCGATCGGTCTCCTCTGCATGTGGCTGCGCATCTGGAGCCGTACCAGGCGCAAGTATTGCGCGGCCTGGGAGAAAGACCATAAGCCCCCCGAAGACTGGGGGGCAGACACGGACACCTGTTGTGACAGGGCGGCCTACATTCATAACCTTCTGCTCGGCCTAGCGCGAGAGAAGAACTTCGAAGCGGCATCGGTCTACTTCGACATCAGCAAGTTCTACGAGCAGATCAGCCACGAGCTGCTACTCGAAGCGGCACGGGGCTGTGATTTCAACGCGGGGCTGATACAGGCGCTGTGTGTGCTGTATTCGGGCCCACGCAGGGCCAGGGCTGACCTAGCCCTCAGCGAGCAGCTGGTCATAGACGACACCGTCATCGCTGGCTGTTCCTGTGCGACGACCATGGCGGGGATCATGCTTTACGACCTCCTGCTGCAGTCGAGGAAGATGCTGCCGATAGGCAGGGTGATCAACGTGATTGATGACATCTCGGGCCACGGCATCGGCACGCGCAGGCTCGTCGTCGAGCAGATCGCCAGGTTCGCGAAGGGAGTTGCCACCATGCTGGGGGACAAGCGGCTCCCCATCAACTGGGGAAAGACCAAAGCACTGGCTTCCTCAGCGAAGCTGGGGAGAGAGCTGCAGCAGCACGCCAACTGGGTCCTCGCAGACGAAGCCTTTGCCGCTGGCCACCGCGACCTCGGAGGAGACGCGACAGCGGGCAGCCACCGCAGGGTCGGGGCGCAGGTGGCCAGGGAGCTGGCGGCGCTGCGGCAGGGCAACAACCTCACCAGGATCTTCGGCTCGGGGATGAGGCAGGCCAAGATCCAGAGGGCAGGCCCCGCTGCCAAGGCCCTGCGGGGCTCGGCCATCAGCGGGATACCGCCTGGGCGCATGAGGGCGCTCAGGACATCTGCAGCGAAAGCCGCCTGCAACCTGCCGACGGGCGCCGCGCTGACGTTCTGCCTGCAGTGCGCGCCCCAGGGCTGGAGGCAGGATCCGCTGGTAATTGCGACGGGCATGGCGGTCCAGGCGTTTGTGGCCATGAGCTGGTCTGGCCAGGCCTCGCCTGCGGCTGTGCAGGCCTGCCTCAGGGACAGCAGCCGTCTGGCCTCGATGCAGAGGCCGTGGGCCGCGGTGCGAGACCCCGTCTCGGCGCTGGTGCTCACGCTAAGGCGGGTCGGCTGGGGCCTCAGAGCAGGCGGTCGCATCCTGACCGACAGGGAGGGCTGCGAGTTCGATGTCATGAGATTCTCGCCCGCTTTCCTCGCCGCCAGGGTCAAGGAGGACGCGCGTCAGGCGGCCTCGCTCGAGGAGTACGCCAGCAGGCCCGAGACTTTCTGGCAGTGGGAGCTGCCGCCGTGGTGGACGCCGATCAACCAGCTCCTAGGGGCCAAAGAGTCAGACACCTGGACGGGCCACCACAAAGGCTGCTTGAGACGTTTGGCGTCGTTGGCCAGCTGGCCCCAGGCCCGTCTGGCGAGGCATGGGCGTGAAATTGACCCGCTCTGCAAGCTCTGTGGCGCCGCCCCTGGGACGATGCACCACAGACACCATGAGTGCCCAGCTTGGGCGGCCTGGAGGAGGGACTATTGCCCATACCAGGTGAGCCAGGCAGCGGTGCAGGTCCACCGCATGGGGGCCCCCTTTGACGAGCTTTTCTGTCAGGGGCTCTTCGCCGACATCAGCCTGCTGGTGGCCAGACCAGCCTGGAATGACGGCTGGGCGAGACGATCCTGCGGGTGGGGGGACGGCATCCTGGTGGTACCCGATGGGTCCTTCGTCTTCACCGACGGTTCGTGCTTGAACGGGGAGTTCCCGCACGTCAGGAGCGCGGGTTGGGCGGTCATCGTGCACGGTCCAGAGGGGAGGCTCATCGCCGAGGCGTGGGGCGCAGTGCCCCCCAGTGACCTCCCGTCGCAGACGGCCAAGGCGGGCGAGGACCACGCTGCCGCCATCGGCCTCGCCGACATCATCGGGAACTACACACTGCTCAGCGACTGCCTGAGCACGGTCAAGGCTGCGTCTAACCTGTCCAAGGCATGTGGCCCCAGCTCCCTGCACGCCCACGTTTGGGCCAGGGTGGGCGATGCGGCGGAAGGCGTCACCATTCGCCACGTGCCCGCCCACCGCACTGAGGCCGCGGTGCAGGACGGGGATCTCACCCTCTTCGAGCTAGTGGGCAACAGGCGCGCCGACACCAGGGCAAAGGAAGGAGCGGCTCTTCACGCCATTGCGGAGCATGGCGCCCTGATGTTGGAGGGCTGCCTGGCTCGGGCGAAGGAGGTGGCCAGGTGCGCGGCTGCCCTCGGGGTGCACATCACTGAGTCAGGGCTCAGAGACTCCTGGCCGCTCACCTCTCTGGACCTCGTGGACCTGGACCCCTACGCCCCGTCGCCCGCCCTGGGGCTGCTACTGGAAGCTGAAGAGTCGACTGCCCGTGGCCCTGGCGGCATGGCGGCCCTAGGGGCGGCAGCAGCGCTGGCGACGGCAGCGGCGGTCAGCCAGGGAGCCCAGTCCCAGGACCAGGCAGACTCGAAGGAGTGCATGAGGAAGGAAGCGGACGTGGGGCCAGGCGGGCCCAGTGAGCCAGCCGCTGTTGAGTCGAGCGCGTCGGCGGCTTTGCATCGTGCGGTCCAGCGTCGCCGTGCTGAGCAGGCGGAGCGGACAGCGCCCTCTGCCGCGGACGCACTGTGCCCGCCCAGGTCGGCTGTGTCGTTGCCCCCTCCCCCTCCTTCCCCTGCGGCCCCTCCTTCCTCTGAGGCCGCCGTCCCGCCTCCGAGTGCTCTCTCGGGCCCTTCTAGCCAGAGGAGGAACCCAGGGCCCCTTTTGGAGACCCCAGACTCTGGCCAAAGGTCGAGGGTCTCCTTTTCGTGTGGATCGCGTGATGGCCCGTCCCAGGTCGACCCTGGTGAATCGGGAGTCTGGGAGGTCAACGGCCGCCGTCTTCGCGAATCGCGAGTTTCTGGCGGGGGCGGCCCAGAGTTTTTGGTGTGTGTGGCGTGCTGGATGCATTGCATGAAACCCAGGTACTGCCACAGGGGACTGGCCAAGGCCTGCAGCGGGGCCCAGCGAGCTGAAGACCCTAGGGCCAAAAAGGGCTCAAGGGCGCAGGCACGGAATGATTTCGCGAAGTCGATCCTGCCTGGGAAATCCAAGCAGCCGATCGACCAGCTGGCTCGGCCCACAGCGGCCACCCGCGCCAGGTGGGCCAAGTCGCTAGGCTCGGTCGCGGGCCCTAGGGGCGCGGGGGACTCCGAGGCCCCTGCAGGATCCAGAGCCCCAGCAGTTGAGCCCCCAGTGCTGCGGTAGCGGGCACCTGCCCCGCCTGCCCCTGGGAGGCTGTTTCGCCCAGGGCTCGAGGGAGCCCTGAGCTCTTTCGGCTTTGCCAGCGCGGCTGACGCTCAGGAGCGAGGTAGGGTCGCCAGGGCGGCCAGGTCGGCGGACCCCAGGCCAGTGGTCGGCCTGAGCGCGGAGTGACGGTCGCGCTTCGGGGTCTGGGCCTGGTCGGCTGCGGGCCCGTGCAAGCGCTGTTTGCGGGGCCGCAAGACGGCGTCCGAATTTGTTTTTGTTTGTGCATGACAAGCCCCAGGGTTATAGGATAAAAAAAAACGCCCCCACCGTATGAGGAGCAAGCGCCAGGAGCGTGCACATCAGCAGCGGCTGGGGCCGATGGTGCCGAGGGTGCCGCTGCAGCCTCCTCGCCGCACAGCTCGCCGATACTTGGCCTCGTCCTGCGGATGTGCGCAGGGCCTGCTCCGGCGGCTGCTGGCGTGACCGTCGGGCCTTGTCTTCGACGGCTTCGGCCTGGGGCTGGCGGTGGCCGGACATGGCCGTCGACGAACCTGCTGCGATGTCCCTCGCGAGGCCCCCCGCTCGAGCCACGAGCCCCAAGTTCGGGCCCTGTCTTCGACGGCTTCGGCCCCAGGGCTAGCGGTGGGCCTGATCGAGGCGAGGCGAAAATGGAACGCGAAAGTGGGAGGCGGAAGTGGGAGGCGAAAGTGGGAAGCGAACGCGAATCGCCCCCCATTTTCGCGTTTTTTATCTTGAACTTGTCCACCCACCTTGCCGTCGAGCTATTTTTCGCGGCGTTGGCGCTCCCATCCACGCCGCCGGGGCGGTGCCTCCCCCCGCGCCAGCCGAGGGGCCCGCGCGAAGGTGCTCCACTGTGTCAACCTAGACTCCTGGCCCCCCTGCCCTTTCATGCCGTCGAGAGGATGAGCCAGAGGGTGTTGGCGTCTTGTTCACAGTCACGCCGTCAGCAGGTCTACCTGTGCCATCGCCTGGGCTGCTTCTTCACGACGCGCAGCGAGGTCCCACAGGATGCCTAGATCCCACCGCTCATCATGTGGCAGATGTGCACTGCGAAGACGGCACTGCACATTGACATGTGCACTCCTCACCAGCGGGCTTACAGCCACTGGGCGGACGCTTGCGCGCATGACGCTCGCACCGAAGTCATTGAGCATGATAAGGCGATCTTTGACAAGTGGTGCATTGATCAGATAGCGGAACAGGGGCCAGACAGTTCTGATGATTCAGGTGGGCACGTGGAAGGGCAGGCGGACGCCGATAAGGTTCAGGACGAACATTATCATCAGGAGTTCCTGAGGGTTCAGGGGGCTGGCATGAACGCCGGGGAGGCAGGAGACTCGCGGCAGCGCCGCGAGCCCCTCGCCCCGGGCCCCTGACGGCCCGAATCCCGACTAGGGGCGATCCACCTGTCGAGGTGTCCGAGGACCTGCCTGTCGAGGTGCCCGAGGACACGCCTGTCGAGGCACCCGAGGATCCGCCTGTCGTGGCGCCCGAGACCGAAGGCACCAACGAGGAACGGCCCGTTGGCACCAGGGCTCGCATCTCGCTGCATGCGGCCGCGCGCGCCTCAGAGGAGGAGGGGTCGTATTCCGACGAGGGCAGCGAGTCAGAAGAAGGCGGCGTGTCCGAAGAAGTCAGCGAGTCAGAGAAAGGCAGCGAATCATGACCCCAAGAAGAGGGCGCCGAAGAAAAGCAGGGACCAGAAAGGGCGGCTGAAGGGGGCCGCGCTGGGTTTTCTGGCACGTCCCTAGTCCCATCCACGCAGCGCCGAGGGCCTGAGGCCGAGCCCGTCTTCCCTGCGCCAGTTCCTGATCCCCCGACAACCGTCGCCGACCAGCTCCCGCAAGCTGTTGAGCCGAACTACTTTCGGCCCGCGGGCGTGCCGACTCCGCCGCGGGACGCCCAAGTGTCCGAGGAAGAGCGGCAGCTGCTGTTGGGTGAGACGGGGGGGCGCGGCCTCTGGAGCACGTCGAGCACGGCCCTCGCGGCCCGCTCTCGCCCGCGCCAGAGAGCGAGGGCAGAGGCCCCGAGTTTCAACGCCATAGAGTCCCGCGAGCCCCCCGGCGAGCCCCGCGCATTCGCGTCAATGCATCTGCGCGAGAAGCGAGACGCATGCGCTCGGCGCAGTGACGTCGGGGGCGAAGAAGCCGAACGGACGGCACCGCCCATGGTCAACCTGGCGAGGCACAGCGCGGCACCTGCACGCAGCTCGGGCGGTCGGGGGGAAGCGAAGGTCATCGTAGACGCGATCGGGAGAGAGGGCTACGACAGGGGGCGGGTGCGCTTCCTGCGCGGATCAGCATTGCCGCCCGTCGACACCGCGCAGGACCCGGGCATCGAAATGGTAGGAGATGAAGACTGCGCCGTCGCCGAGCCACCCACCTGGGGCCAGAGCTTCGGGCGCGCGGCCGCCCTGCGGCCGCGCCGCTGGCGGCCGCGAGGTCGAGGCGCCCGCGGTCGAGCCGTTGCCGGCCCGCGCCTGCAGAGGCCGCCCGCTGCGAGCGCTGTCGCCCGAACGGATCTGCGTCGAGCACGCGCCGCCCGCCAGGCATCGGCGCGCGGCCGTCGCTGCAACGCTCGACGTAGTTTCGGCGATCCATGCTTGTGTTTGGTAGGTTGCGGGCCCGGAGAAGGACCTCAACGGGGCCTCAGTGCAAGTGCCTCGACGCCCTTCCCACTCAGAGAGCCAACTGCCCGGCTTGCGACAACTGCGTCGTCGACGCCGGGCAGGAAGGCGCCAACGGAGCAGTCGAACTGGCGCGTCGAGGCCTTGGGATTAAGCGCGGAGAGGGCCCCGAGAATTCCCGGCGTCGGCTTAGGCCGAATGGGTGGTCGAGGGACTATGGCGCACAGGGTCTCGCGCAAGCGTCTTCAACCTGGAGGGCCCTCGCGCGATGTCAGGTCCGTGCATCGCGACGCTCGCGCCCCCAATCTTCGGCACGGCTGCGTTCTGGATTCTCCCAGACGGCTCCATTGCCGCGGAGTTCCGACCAGACTGGATTGACGCGGGCCAGATCTTGCGAGCCATCTATGCCAGCACCGTGGCCCCGACAGTCTCGTGGGCCCCTGTCTATGACTGGCGGTTCCACGGCGTGAAGATTGACCCGAAGCCGGGGCCAGGCTGCGTCGACTGCACGAGACGACATTAGCTTTTCCATCGAATCGGTGAACACGACGACGACGCCCTGGCGCCGGCGGGGTTCAGGCCGAGCCGCGGACAGAGGGCTCAAGAAATCGCGGGGCAAGTGGGCCCAGCCAGATGTCCATGGAGCGGCGCCCTGTCGCAGCCAGGCCCTGCAGGGCAAGACGGCGCACCGGAACAACCTGATGGCAGCCTTCGCTTAGCGCCCGACGTCTCCAGAAGACGTGGCGCCGACCGATCAGAATGCCCGCCGACAGAAGAAGTCATAATAGTTGGGGAGCCGCTGGATTGAGTTCCAGGCGCGCGCCGGCGCTCCAGCCACAGGCCCGGGCGCAGGCGCCCGCGCCAGGGCTTGGCGGCCGTGCATCAGCAGGGGGCCGGCTCTTCAACGGCAAGACTACTCTTTCCTCGTCGTTCGATTGGGGCCACTCGCGCCCCGAGGATATCGAGGCAGATGAACCGTCGGATGGCTGGGGGCAGTGGCTCGCTGAAGTCTGTCGCCCTGAGTTGCATTCGACTCTTGCAGGTTTCCAGGCGGAGATGGAGGGCGAGATGGAACAGCATTGGTGGCCCCTGGAAGAGGTTGACATTGAGGCGGATGATGAAGGAGACCCGACATCTGCCGACTGCGTCGGCAGTGCCGGGGTCTCCAGCGCCCCAGACAAGACGGGCGGGAAGCGACCGCCGTCGACCCGGCCCCGGGGCCGCCCGCCGATGGCGCGCGCGCCCATTGGAGGCAAAGGACAAGGAGGCTCCAGAGATGAAGGAGCGAAGGGTCGTGGAAGTCAGGGGCCGCAGAATCAGCAGGCTGTCGTGCGTCGCCGAGATGCCGCGCCGACGCTCTGGGAGCTCCATCCCAGACCTTCGCCGTCAACGCCTGCGAGTTCTGCCCCACGCCCCGCGGCGAGGAGGTGCCAGCGCGCGGCCGTCCGAGAGAGGGCGGCGGAGGAGGTAGAGGATCCGCCCCCTCCGCGGCAGAGGGTCTCGCAGAGCCGCCGGTCGTCGAGGAGCTCGGCGCGGGGCCCAGGCAATTGGCGCAGCTGGCGCAGCAGCTGGGGCCGCGACGATCAGCGGAGCGAGGGCAGGCGCTGGTGAAGAGAGAGAGGCTGGAGGAATGTCGGAGCTGTGCTCTGAATGGCCCCTGGACGCGTTGGAGCTGTGCTCCGAGCGTTCTGGCGTGGGCCGCGGCGTGGCGGTAGCTGCGGTGGCCTCGTGGGCCTGTCGCTGGCCGGCGCGCGCCAGCGCGCTCCTGTCTGCGTCGGGCTCGCTAGCCTGTTTCGGCTTGTCCCCGAGGGCCGTGTCGGGGCTACCTCCATTTCATTCCGCGCGCGCCGCATAAGCCTTTGGGGCTGGCGCCGCGGAGGCCGACGTGCCTCGGGAAGGGGTGAAGTCTGACCTCGGGCCTTCGGGGCGCACCGAACTCGGGCTGGCGCGCCCCGCCGCAGCTTGGGGCGTCAGCTAAAAGCTGACGTCCGCCCGCGCGCGGGGTCCCCGCGCCGGGCTGGCCGCGGGGGGAGTCATTGCCAACGCTCCCCTCGCCATCTTTTGCCGCGCCGCCTTTGCCCTTCAACGGAGGGCTGGCGGCGCCACCTTATCAACATGGCATTGCGCTTCGCAGCTTCATGTCTGCTCAGGGATTTAAAAGTCGCGCGCGCCCCCGCCTTCTCACTGGTCGGCCAGCCGGCGCACGCACGCAGAGATTTGCTCAACGGACGCCCTAACCATGTCGCCAAGCATATCCTCTGCGAGGCTCAACTTGTGACTACTACATGAAGATTACCTTCCAGAAGAATCACACCAAGAGCCGATCAACAGGATCAAGATAATGCCCGAATCCATGATGAAGAGGCATAGTGCTTACACACACACTCTCTCTCTCTCTCTCTCCCGTTTCTGCTTCCCGTCCCCCCCCTCTCTCTCCATCCCCTTCCCCCTGCCGCTCTCCCGCCTCCCCCTTTGCTACCCCCCTTGCCCCCCCCATCCCCCAGCTCCCCCCGTTCTCTGCCCTTTCTCCCCTGTGTCTGGTGTTCGCTGCCATATGCCCCTCTTCGCCTAGGATCTGGCTGTCCTCACTGGCGCAGACCTCATCACCGAGGATTCGGCCGTCAAGCTGGCAAGCTTGTTTCTGAGAGGAGGAATATGGGGAGGAGGAGGAGGAGGAGGAGGAGCAGGAGCAGGAGCAGGAGGAGGATGAGGGGGAATGCGGGACACGAGGACGAAACACAAACGAGGATGAGAAAGAGGTGAAGGAGACGAACAGACGAAAAAGACCAGGAGGAAAAGGAAGAGTACGAGGAGGAAGAGGAAGATCACGACTTGAAGCAGGAGGAGGAGAAGGCGTCAAGGAGGAGGAGGAGGAGGAGGAAAAGGAGGAGGAGGAGGAGGAAAAGGAGGAGAGGATGAGTCCAGAAGGAGGAGTCCAGGAGGAGGAGGAGGGGGAATGTGTGGAGGTGGGGACAGGAGCAGGAGAGAAAGGACGGGGAGCGGGTGACAAGGCAGGAGGGGTTGTGATGGTGACGAGAGAGGAGGGAAGGGGGGGTGGCGGCGTGGCACTCGGGCGGGAGATGAAGAGGTCTTTGAACATCGCTGGTGGGCCCGAAGGCGAGATCACAGGACCAGCCGCATGCCGGCACGAACGTCGAGCTCAGCCCGGGGAGGGGCAGGAGGGGCGCGAGGAAAGTGGTGGTGCGGAGAGAGGGAGGCAAGACGATCGGGATGTTTAGGATGATGGTGGTGATGGCGATGGCGGTCGTGATAGGGGTGGTGCTGGGGTATGATGGTCTGGTGAACAGGAGGAGGGCAAGCAGGAGGAAAAGGAATTGGCAAGAGAAAGGGCGGGCGTGAGGAGGAGGAGGAGGAGGAGGAGGAAAATGAAGAGAGGGGGAGCATGGAACCACTCTGTGTTCCAGAGCGCGCGCGCGCGCGAGGCTTCCACACAGAGTTCGCGCGTGCGTGTTTGAATGCGTTTGTGGCGGTGCGCGCGCATGCTCTGCGTGCTCGACAGCGGGTTATCCTATGTTGTCCTCTTCCTCCTCCTCCTTCTCTTTCTTTGTTTGGGCCGGTCGCCCCTCCCCCCCGCCGCCCCCCCTGGACAGAAATGACGAGACAGACTGATGTGTTTCCGCTTGTCTTTGGAAGGGGGCGAGAATAATTTAAGCATTGTTATTCCGCCTCTCCATACTCTTCCCCCATCGAAATCGAGGTGGGCTGATTTTGTTTGGTGTGTGTGGTGGGGGGAGAAGCGGCAACTTGCTACTCCGCCTACTCCTGTCAGTCCGCTTTCGCCCTCCAGAGCACCCGAGAGCTTCGAAAAATAAAGCTTCGAGAAAGCTTCTAGACTTTCGACAGCATTGCTTAGCCCTGCCAGGTCCACGAATATTCCATCCTGCCATGTCCTCCCCGAGCTCCCTAAAGCCTCCGACATCATTCGCGACACTTCTAGACCCCTCCTCCTAAAGCCTTCTGCTCGAGCACCCTGGAGCCCTGCGACGCACTCTAGAACCTGCTGGAGGCTCCCCCCCAACGCTTCCAGGAATCTGTTACAGCACCTCAGGGCGTCGCAGGGCCTAGCCGCGATTTGGCGTTGATTGGCATTGTTTTGCGTTGCGCTGCTTTTCGTTGCTCGTGGCTGCGTGGCATTGCTTGATGTTGCTCTGCATTCCATGGCATTGGTTTTTGTTGCTTCGCGTTCCAATGCATTATTTGGCAGTGCAGTGCATTGCTTGGCACTGCAGGCAATTATGTGCGCTGCTTGACGTTCTGATGCGTTACTTGGCGTTGCTTGGCGTTGTTTGGCGTTCTTGTTCTTTGCCTTGGTGTGGTTGGCAGTGCTTGGCATTGCGTTGCACTGCCTGGCATTGCTTGTCCGTTGTTTGCAGTATTTGGCATCGCTTGACATTTCTTGGCCTTGCTTGACGTTGCGTGGCGCTGCGTAACCGATCTTTGCGTTGCTTTGCATTGCTCAGAAGTGCTGGGCGTTGCTTGGCATCGCTTGGCGTTCCGTAGTGTTGCTTGGCGTTGTTCGGCAGTTCGTTGCGTTGCTTGGCATCGTTTGGCATTGATCTGCATTGCTTGGCAATGCTTGGCAATGCTTGGCATTGCTTGGCAGTGTGTGGCGTTGTTTGGCATCGCCTTACTGGTTTCCTCGTAGCTCGGCATTGCGTGGTATTGTTTGGCATTGCGTGACATTGGTTGGCATTGCGTGGCGTTGCGTAGCGTTGCTTGGCGTTGCTCGGCATTGCGTTACTTTTTGTTCGCTTTGCGTTGCATTGGTGGGCGATGACTGGCAGTGCTTAACAAGACGGGAGCACGAGAAAGGAAGGCACGGAACAAGACGGGGGAACCGAGAAAGGACCAGGGAACCCAAGAAACAAACCAGAGGGACCCGAGCAAAGCAGGCACCAAGACCAGGGAACCCAGCAAAGCCGAAACCCGCCTTCGAATTCGGCAATCGCCCCCCCCCTTCCCCCTTGTCTTCACAACAGTGCTGGCCAACCCCAAACAGTGAATTCTTGAATATATGCGGTGCAGCCTACGTAGTTTCCTCTACGTGGTCATATCTATGCAGAGCAGAGCAACTCAAAGAGCAGGGCAAGGCCAAGCAATGCAACGCAAAGCAAAATCGCTCAAAGTAATGTAAAGCAATGTGCACCAATGCAAAACAATGGAAAGCAATGCAACTCAATGCAACACACTGCAACGCAATGCATAGCAATGCAAATCAGTGTAAAGGAATGCAGCGCAGCGCAAAGCAATGCAAAGTTACGCAACGCAATGCACAGCAATGCAAAGCAACGCTAAGCACCGCAAAGCAACGCACAGCCATGCAAAGGAATGCAAACCCATGCAAGCCAATGTAGCGTGCTACAAAGCCAAGGCCAATGCAAAGCAAAGCGATTGCAATGCGATTGCAATGCGATGGCGATTCGATTGCAATGCAATTGCAATGTGATTGCAATGTGATTGCAATGCGATTGCACCGCAGTGCGATTGCAATGCGATTGGCGATTGCAAGGCAATGCGATTGCAATGCAACGCGGGGAGGTGGAACGGGGCGGCGGTGACGGGCGGCAGCGGGGGCGCGAAGCCATGCAAGGCAACAGCAGCTTCGAAGTAGCTGGCCGAGAGATAGCATAGGCGTCAGAAGGGGATGACATAAAGGAGGAGAGAAGGAGAGGGATAACGACTGAGAGAAGAGAGTGGAGTTCCACATCTCTCTGGAGCGCAGAGTGTCTCCACAATGCCCCCAGCCTCGAGGAAGGAGGGGTGAGCAGGAGGAGGGAGACGGCGGCGAGGACGAGGATGGGTGCTCAGCAGTGCCAGCAGTAGCGTGTACTTTCAGCAGGACCGGTCGAGAGAGAGAGAGAGAGAGAGAGCAAGGGCAGGGGCAGGGGCAGTGGCAGGAGGTGGACGGCGAACCCTCGCCCCGACCCTCGACGCAGGAGACGGGCGGCAAGCTGGAGGACTTGAAGGTCGAGCAGCTTGGCTCGGTCGGCGCCCGCTCTGCGGCCGAGCGCGCTTCGCGCCGCGTCATCCTCCTCCTCTTCCCCCCCCTGCTCCCTCCTTCCTCCCCTCCTTCCCTCCCCTCTCCCTCCCTCCCTCCCCTTTCCCTCCCTACCTCCCCTCTACCTCCTTCCTCCCCTCCTTCCTCCCCCCCTTCCCTCCTCATCCCCCCCCCTCTCCCTCCTTCCTCCCCTCCTTCCTTCCCTCCTCCTTCACCGGTCGTCCCGTCCTCCTGCTGCTGCCCATCCTCCCTCCCCTCCCTCTGCTCCGCAGACCCGCGCTCCCCTCCCGAAGCCTGCCCCACCCGCGCATCGCTGTGGCCTGCGTCACTCGCGCCTCCCGCGGCCCCACGGCCCCGTGTTCGGCCACGCAGCGAGCGGCCTCCCTCGAGGCTCCACCGCCCCGTGGACCCCGCGGCCCCTCTCCGGACGCCGCGCCCCGCGGGCTCGCCCCGCACGCGCCGCGGCGTCGCAGAGGGAGGCCCCGCCGCCGCCGCAGGCCCCCGCCGCCCCGCGCCGCCCTTGGCCGCCGACGTGGGCCCCTTCACGGGGGGGAGCGCCGACGGGGTGGAGAGGCCCAAGGACTGGAGAATCCTCCTCCTCCTCGTCCCCCCCCCTCCTCCTCGTCCCCCTCCTCCCCCTCCTCCTCGTCCTCCTCGTCCTCCTCCTCGTCCTCGTCCTCCTCCGCCTGGCGCCTGGCTCGGCGCGGCCTCCCTCGAGAGCGGAGCGCTCGGCGATGGCAGCGCCGGGGGCTCGGCGCGCGGCCCGCGCGCGCCCGTGCGCGCCGCGAGCGCGCGGGCTCGGGCTCGGGCTCGGGCCCGAGCTTCAGCAAGGGCTCCCTCGAGGGCGCGAAGTTATTCGCGCTTCGCGCTTCGCGGTCCTCCTTCCTCCTCCCCCTCCTCCTCGTCCTCCTCTTCTCCCTTTGGGAGGGCGGCGCGAGAGCGCGAAGTTATTCGCGCTTCGCGCTTCGCGCAGCGCGAAGCGCGAAGTTGGGAGCCCTAGCAGCTGTTCACCCTGACCCCAGATCCGCCCTACTTTGGTTTTTTTCCCAGCTCAACATTGCGTCGGGAATCCACCGATAAAAGGAGCCGAAGAAGTAGGGCGGAAGTTCCTGCGCCCAGCATAAAGTAGGGCGGAAATCCACAAGAGCAGGGCGGAAGCAGCCACAGAAAAAAGTAGGGCGGACACTGGCATCAGCGGGGCTTGAAAAGTAGGGCGGAACTTCCAAGCCCTACCGACGAACTTCCCCAAAGTAGGGCGGCTCCGGAGTCAGGGCAGGCTCCGAGCGAACGCCTGGGCGGGGGCGGGCGTGGTTCGGGCCTGGGCCGAGGGCAGAGGGGGCCGTCGGCCACGCGCAGAGTGGCATCGCACGCCAGGCCAGCCCCTGAGCCGGCCGGGCTGTCTGCTCCGCTGCTGCGGCTGGTTCACGGAGCCGCGGCCACGGTGGCTGGGCAGGGCACCGCGAGGGCCTCGCTGACAGGGCGCGTGATCCACGACGTGCCTTGCCAAGACGCAGGGCGTGGAAGACGCAGCAGCATTCTGTGCCCGCAGGATTCGAGGTGCTCGCCCAGAGGGCTCTTTGAGTCTCATGGCCCGTCGCCCGCGCGCCGCCAGAGCGGCCGAATCGAAGCTTCGAGATCGCCAGCGCGCTCGGAGGGTCGTCGATCGAGGCAACGGCCTCGACGCCTCACACGCTTGCTGACGGTGCCGAGGGCGTCGGGTACAAAAGCGGACCTCGGCAGCGGGCCTGCGGCCGCCGCTGCCGAGGCTCGCGTGCCGTCGCGGGTGGATGTGCGGAAGGCGCCTTCCTCGGCTCAGCTCCGCTGCGCTCTCCGAGGGCGGCTCGGCGGACCAGCACTGCGGCGGACCCCCCTCTGCTCGCTGCCCGCCTCCGCCTCGCAGCCGTGCCCGAGGGGCGTGCGCGGAGTGCTCCTCCGCCGCCCCTCTCCGTCCTCGTCGCCGCGGTGGCCTAGGCGTCGGGTGCAGAAAGCGCTGCTTGCTCGCTGGAGCCGGGCACCGCATGCCGAGGCGGGGGGCGTCCCCGCGCGGCGCCACGACCGCTCAGCGCGCGCGCGCGTCGCAGAGACGCTGCTGCCCTCGGCCGATACCAGCGCGGTGTCGCCCGGACGTGTGCACCTCCCTCGGCGAGGACAGCGCCTGACCGCCTGGACCCTCCTGGAGCACCCTGGACCACCTCGAGGGAGGAGCAGCACCAGACACGCACAAGAGCAAGTCGCGCACGGGGAATAAGGAACGCCCGAGGACGGCAAGTTGAAGACACAGGGGGCCGGCGCCGGCCCCTCCCGCTGGGCCTCGCGCCTCTCGGCGGGCCCCGCCGGCGTCAGAGCTCTGCGGCGCCGTGGGCACCGGCGGAGGCCTCTCGGGTCGAGGCGTCGGCGGGGGTCCGGCCCCGCCGAGGTCGGAGCCCGGGGCCCAAAGGCAGCAGAACGGCATATGTGGCGCAATTGCGGCGGGGGCGTTGGATAAGTCATGTGCCCATGAGGCTCCAGGCCCTGGACGATTCCTTCTCTGGTGCGGGCGGCCGTGCTGCACAGGGCCGAGCCTCCATCGGTGTTCCGCCGGCTTTTTTTTTGTAAAAAAAAAGAAAAAGAAAGAAACAAAAAACAAAAAAAATCGGTGTTCCGCCAGCTTCCAGGCCCTGGGTTCCTGGTCCAGTGGCTTCTTATCCAGCGCCGCCACCGTAATCATAAGCCGTGCACTTGTGGAGGTCCGCGAGGATTTCTTGGTTCGGCGCTGGACCTCCCTGGCAGCACCTCTGGCTTCGCCACTTGCGCGCTCCGCGCGCCAGGAGAGGGGGGTCTTGCCGCCATGAACGAAATGGGTCCTGAGGGAAACGTGTCTTGGACTCTGGGGCCTTCCCCAGGACCAGCGCTTCACCCCGAGTTGCCTTTTGACGGTCCCAAGGGGCCCGCGGAGGGCCCTGGAGGGTTCGCTTTCTTCCAGTGCCCGCTTCCTTCGTGCCAAGCTTCGCGGGGGGTGAGGCCGCATCGCTGCTTCTCATTGGCCGAGGGGGCGCCCTCCAAGCGGGCCGACGCGTTATTGCGGGTATACCAGCTCTGGCGGCGCCGTGCCCGGTCAAGGGACCTTGCCGTCAGGGCCTGGAGGCAGGAGGGAGGAAGGAAAACAGGGAGGGAGAGAGGGAGGGGACGGGGAAGGGGCGAAGCCCCTTCCCCCTCCCCGAGAGCAAGCGCTACAAGCCTTGGGGGCGACAGGCGGACAGCCCATTGACTGGGCCAGCAGTCCTCAGGAATGCCACGCTAAGCTCCAGGGCGCGTGGAGCAAAACAGCCTCCGGGAAGAACCGAGAACGAATGCTGCGGGAGCTCCCTGAAAACGACCGGCTGGCGTTCCGGGAGTGCGGCAGCGTTGGCGCAGGGGCGTTTTTCCAACCTCGACAACCAGGAGAGCCTTTGCAGCCAGACGACCACTTCGAGGTAAACCTCATGTGCCGGCAGCGAGTGCCAGTCTGCCCCGCCGGCTCGCGCTGCCAACACCGACGACAAGACGGCACGCTGTGTGGAGAGCCCCTCGACCCACACGGGTTCCATGCCAAGTCATGCGAGGTGGGCCAATCCCGCGCCGCCCGGCACAACCGCCTCCGTGACCGACGCGCATCCATGCATAAGGATATCACGGGTCATGCTGTTCCGACGGAACAACACGCTCCAGCGTGGGATCGCCGCCATCCCCGCACCGGGGTCCTCCAGGAAGCAAGGTTGGACATCCGGACACACGACCCCAGCACCGGTCGACCCATCTATGTCGACTGGGCGGCGACCTGCGTACGCTCCACCTACGCCCCACGAGGGCACGCCCGAGCCGAACGAGATGGACTCGCAGCAGCCCAGATGGTCGACGACAAACGCGGCCGGTACCCCCCCCCCGGAGGGCCTAGACCTCGTCCCGATGGTCTTCGAGACCGGGGGGCGGCCGTCCGACGAGGCCGTAAGCTTCGTTCGGGGCTACGACGCCTCTTTTGAGGATGCCGACCGGTCCGAGCTCTTGAGCCGGATCTGGCGGGACATCTCACGCACCCTACAGCAAGGGAGCGCGGAGATGATCCTGAGCACCCTGGGTTGGGCGCCCGAGTTACCCCTGATGATTCGGGGCTCTGACTGGGGAAATAAGCGCCGACCACCACCACCACCACCACCACCACCACCACCACCACGTGACCAACCACCAGCGCGACCACTACCAGCCCGGCCGACGTTCAGGACCACCGCCGCCAGCACGGCCACAACAGCCGCCAGCTGACTGACTACCAGTATCACCACCACCAGCACGACCACCGTAGCAGCACCACGGACCACAACGATCAGCCACCACGACCACCACCATCACGACCACCACGACCACCACCAGCACGACCGCCACGACCACCTCGATCGCCACCAACACGGCCACCACGGCCACGCCGACGACCACCGCCGCCCCCCGTCCCCCTCTCCCTTCCCCATCCCTCCCCTTCCCCTGCCGGGCCGCCCCTGCCGCTGGCCGTCCCCTCCTCCTGCCCACCCCCCCTTTGCCGCTTCGTCCCTCGCTCTCGTTGGGGTGTGGTTCCGGCAGCTCGGACTTTGAATTCTGGGAGGTGGCTTGCAATTCGACGAATGCCGAGCTGGGGAAAGGCCAGCATTTGAGCATTTGAGTTGCGGGCGGCCTAGCAGACTAGACTCTTTCCCGCTTGCTCAGCGGTCCCCACGGCGACGGGGTGCGGGGCCAACTCTGGCGCCGCCGGGCCGACATGGTGGGGAGGGGGAAGGGGGGGAGGAGGAGGAGGACGAGGACGAGGACCAGGACGAGGACAAGGATGAGGAGGATGATGATGATGAGGAGAAGGATGAGGAGGAGGAGAAGGAGAAGGAGAAGGAAGAGGAAAAGGAGAAGGAGAAGGAAAAGGAAGAGGAAAAGGAGGAGGACGAGGAGGAGAAGGGAAGAGGATGAGGAGAAGGAAAAGGAGAAGAGGAGGAGGAGGAAAAGGAGGAGGAGGAAGAGGGGGAGAGGGAAGAGGAGGAAAAGGAGGAGGAGGAGGAGGAGGAGGAGGAGGATTAGTGTAAACCCGAGACGCATCATCGATATTGCAATAATAAGAGGACGAGGACGAGGAATACTGAGAGGAGGAGGAGGAGCAGGAGGAGGAGGAGGACGAGGAGGAGGAAGAGGAGGAGGAAACGGAGGAGGAAGAGGAGGACGTCGCGCCCTTCAAGATGACAACAACCACTTGGTGTTACCGCGCTTCATCACCCACCAAGTTTGCAACATCTCGGCGAACACAGTGGTTGAGGACCGTACGGACATAAGCGCCAGGCGCGACGCGAGTGCGACGAGATCTACAAGCTAGCGCTACGACCCGACAGGCACACCAACGCCATTCACCACGTATTCCTTCCAGCAGGGCATCGCCGAGGACATGATCCACTGGGCGAACCTGCTGCTACAGCACAACGACGACCGCAGCCCAGCACCTTTTCAGGGGAACCAGCTGCCCAAGAGCCTGACCACCGCGACCCGCCACCCGGCCCCGCGCCAGGCACCAGCCACCAGGGCCCAGCGGCAGGCCCAGAGGGTCACGATACCCACCAACCGACGCAGAACCAGAACAGCTACCACCAGCAGGGGCCCACTTCTAAACCAGCCAGCTGCAGCGGTACAGACACTCTGCCGACCGCCGACCTCTTCACGCGAGGACTCGCCCTTACGATGGACAGCCGGTCTTTCAACCAGCTCATGATCACCGACCGCAGTACGCCCGGCAGTGAGGTAAATTTACGTATGATATCACACAATATACCCAATATTGCACTCGGACACGACAGCCATCAAGGACCATTACGAGGATGCTTACCACCCTGGCTACGACAAGATGGACCACATCAAGACGGACGCTGACCCAACGACCAGCACAACCAGCAACCGTACTAGATTCAAGCCGACGGAAACCACATCCAAAGTGGACAGCCCCACAGTCACCATCCCTACAGCGTGATCGACGACAAGACGATTCGACGCCCACCCCACGTGGCTCTACCCGCAGAGCTCACCGCATACCCCTCTTCTCCCGACAACCCACAGCCAAGAGGCGAACGCCGCCCTCATGCCGAGACGGGGCATGCCGCACGGAGGCCTTCCAGTGCGTCAATATTGTAGTGGCCTTCGGCCAGTGCCGCCGATCCGGGTCGCTTGGGGTACCCCCCAGACTGGGCGGCGACACCTCGCCGACAGACACGCACGCACACGCTCGCAGACATTACTCGCACACACGCGCACACACGCGCACACACACACACACGCACACCAGTGCGTCAATATTCCCCCGACACCAACTTTACTACAAGCGACCGCAGACCTACACGTTTTGCTCATGCAGCGCAACGCGCCTCCAGCTGTTCCATCACCATTCCTGACCTCTGCGCTATCTTTGACCCATGCCGCCGCATTCACTGTTACCACAGCAGGCGGCAGCACCAGCAGCTGGATCCTACTCCCTACGGCGCACCGTACGCGTCCGCTCCCACGGGCAGCACGGCAGCACCACTCGGCTGCACCAGCACAAGGCGACAGCGGCAACTTCAGGAGGTGCGAAGATAGTGGGTCCGCAGCAGTGGCTTTCTCACCCACAGGCATCCGACGGGCCACATGCACCCACGGCGACTACACCTACAGCAGGCTATGCTCTGCAGCGGGCCCACGGTCAGAGAGGGCCCGCCGTGGTTTTCTCACCCATGTATGCTACTCATCCGACGCCCGGGAGAGCGCAAACCAAATTTGTCCCGTGCGTGGATCCATATATTTCCAGATCGGTGGATAAAGCTTTCTCCTGCACCTCCTTGGTGGCGGCCTTATCACCAGCTCCGAGTTGGGGCCTCGGAGGCGACAACACGAAGAGCCAAATTTCCACTGGTCCCGAGAGGGCCTCCTTACCAACCTGCAGTCCTGCCCGGCTCCACCTGCTTTTATATGTCTCCTTTCTGTGCCCCCCACTTACCTTCTCCTCCGTGCTCTTGCGGTGGCGGGATTGGGCGCGGTCGCATGATGGGGAGGTTGGGAAGAGCAGGAACCGAGCCGCGGGCTGCCATGGCGAGGGCCATGGCGGTTGCAGGCAAGCAGCGCAGACAGGCAACCCAGAAGTTTCGCCTGCACAGGTCAGCAGCACGTACTCAGCGCCACCTCTCCACCCCTTGCAGCCCATTTTATTAAATTGGCCACGACACAGCCAGTCACAGCCTCTTCCACCAGCAATCGCATGGGTATGTGACGGGCTTTTGAGAGTCCTGGTCCAAGGTGGCCCTGGCCACGCATGACCGCCCACTTTGCGCTGTTCGCCTGGCGCTTAACCTCACTTCTCCCCTCTTTCTTGATATGAGTTCCCTCCTTCCTCCCCGACCTCACCCCGCCGCAACTGCATGAGGCGAGACGCCGCCAACTTGGCCTTGTCACGGGCTTTCAGTTGGCCACCCAGCCCCAATGTTTGAAGCCAGCAAGCCTTGTTGCCCAACCGAGCCTAACGCCACAACTCTGCGCCGCCAGCCTTGGCGGGGGGTTGGGTAACTGGGGTGGTGGGCACAGCGAAACTGCTGTGACCACCGCCGCGAACTGGCACAACCCCTCCGCACACCTGGGGAAGCCCCGCGTGGCCCCCAGTCCTTCCCTGGGAAACCTTTCGCCTGCTCTGGCGGGCGTGGGTCCCCTTTGGTTGGCCTGGGGGTCGGGTGCGCGAGGCGTCCTTACGTCAGGGGAGAGGGAGAGGCTTTGCTGCCAGCCCCTCTGGACGAGAGCGGCCATTGCGTTGCCGCCGCCACGCGCCGCCACTGCTGCCACTGCTTCAGTCTTCCGCTCCCCTCACAGGTCCTCCCTCGTCCCCGACCTCGCCCCCGCCACGACTGCATCAGGCGAGCCGCCGACAGAGCGGCCGGGCCAACGGCTCTCCAGTTTGGCGGGCTGCCCACCCCGCCTCGACCCGTGAAGTCGGCCAGCCGCGGTTGCCCGGCCGCCGCGCGCCGCTCGCCGGCCCGGGGCCACAGCTTGGCGCCGCAGGCCGTGGAGAGGGGTGGGCATCGGAGGTGGTTCGGGAGGGAAACAAAAACACCCAGACACGATGAATCGTCGATTCCCAGGAGCATGCGCACGCAAAAACATGGGAAGTGGGGGGAAGACGAAAATCAAAAAAACAAAAAAAAAAAAAATGGGAAACATGTGGTGAGTCTTGTGATCTGTGTGTGTTTATGTGTGTGTCCTTGGGCCCCTTCCGTGGCGGGTGCCGCGCTGCTGCGGCCGCCGCCGCAGGATGGCCCGGAGCTCTTCCACGCCCGGGGCGGCCCCCGCCTGGCCCCGCGGCCCCCTCCCTGGGAGACCTTCGCCTGCCTCTCGGCGGGTGGGGGCCGCCTCGGCTGGATTCAGGGGAGGAAAAAACACACGGACACAATTAGTCCTCGATTCCCCCAGAAAATATGGGAAAATATGGGAGGTGGGGGGAAGACAGAAATCCAGAAAATATGTTAAAATATAGGGAGTATGGCTGGATTGGGTGATCTTGGGGGTCGTCGGCAACGCGCAGAAGGGGGGCAGGGGGAGGGGGGAAGGCCTCTTAGGAGCACCCCTGCTTCTCAGAAGCCGCGGGCCTTCTCTGTAGATGTGAGGCCGAGGCCTTCTAAGACGCAGGGTGCTTCTGAGAAGCCTTCCCCCCTTCCCATACCCCCTTATGCGCGCCGCCAAGGTCGGGTGACCGGTGCGCGGGCTCCCCAACGGCAAGGGGGGGAGGCCCCTGCGCCGTCCAGCCTGGGCGAGAGTGGCCACCTGCGCTGCCGTTGCAGTGCCTCGCCACTGCTGCAGTGCTTCGATCTGCCACCCTCCTGCCCCTTCCGCCCCTGGGGCTATGGATGCTCGTGTGCCTCCCCCCCACCTGTTTCCCCCCTTGGTGCAAGGGGACATCGCTAACCCTCACCTGGTGTGTGTGTGTGTGTGTGTCTGTTGTCGCGTCATTTCTTGACGTTTCACACCACATTAGTTTGATCTCCCCCCCCCAAGGGCAATCGCTTCTTGGGGGGATGTCTGCGTCTGGCAGACACAGTCGCCAACGGCTCACAGTTCAAAGGTACAGGAGGAGGAGGAGGAGGAGGAGGAGGAGGAGGAGGAGGAGGAGGAGAAGGAGGAGGAGGAGGAGGAGAGGGAGGAGAGGGGAGGAGGGGGAGGAGGGGGAGAGGGGGAGGAGGAGGAGGAGGAGGAGGAGAAGGAGGAGGAGGAGGAGGAGGAGGAGGAGCAGCAGGAGGAGCAGCAGGAGGAGCAGCAGGAGCAGCAGGAGCAGCAGGAGCAGGAATGAAGGCCCCCGCAAGAGCCGTGCCTGGCGGCGTGCAGCGCTCGATGTGGGCTGCAGGTCAGATATGGTTATCCGTAAGGGCTTCGCCCCATGACGCCGGCCCCCAAGAGGCCTCCAGGAGGCCCTAAGAGGCCCCCCGCAGAGCCTAAGAGGCCGCCTAGAAGGCCCCGCGAGGCCCAGAAGGGGAGATGCAAAAGCTAAATCATGAGGTCTGGGTGCCGCCGTGAAGCAGTGTCGCGGCCTGTTTGTTTTTCGGCCCTGACCCTACGGATCCGCGTCACGGGTGCCACCGAATTTGAGAAATGTGGCAAATCGCTTTTTACCTAACAGCGTAGACTGATAGGTTTCTAGTAGGATCAAAAGAGGACAGCAGCTTACTCCACAGGGGGGTCTGGGCGGATGTCGGCGAGCTGCCGGGCGGACGCCGGGCGGACGAACCGGGCTCGTTTTTCGCCAACAGTCACACACTTCGTGCTCTTCGACCTCCCAGAACTCCATTCCCGGGCCACATTTTGAATGACCGGACGCAACAGTCACACACTTCGTGCTCTTCGAGTTCCCAGAACACCATTCCCGGGCCACATTTTGAATGCCCGGAGCCAACTGTAGGCCACTTCGTGCTCTTCGACTTCCCAGAACGCCATTCCCGGGCCACATTCTGAATGCCCAGAGCCAACTGTAGGCCACTTCGTGCTCTTCGATTTCCCAGAACACCATTCCCGGGCCACATTCTGAATGCCCGGAGCCAACTGTAGGCCACTTCGTGCTCTTCGACTGCCCCGAACGCCATCGCCGAATGCCACTCCTGCCACTCCTGGCGCACATTTTGGATGCCCGGAGCCAACTGCACGCCACTTCCTGCTCTTCCACCTCCCAGAATTCCATTCCCGGGACGCATTGTGGAGAACACGCCATTGTAGTCGTAGTAGTACTCGTACGCCTCTCCTCCTCCTTCTACTCGCTCCTCCTTTTTCTTCTCTCATCGACGTCAGAACCCTTGCCTCCTATGACGTCCTCCGCTGGCCTGGGTGGTCTACTCAGGTCGCGGAGGGGGATAGGAGGGGGGTCGTTGCCATGGCTGGTTCCCTCGAATTGACGACGGGGAGGGGGGGGTGCACCGTTCCCTCGGATGGGCACATCCCCCCCTCCAAGGGTCTCCGAGCCCTCCCTCTCCGTCCTTTCCCTTCTCCCTTCTACTCGTAGAGTAGTAGTAGTAGTAGTAGTAGTAGTAGTAGTAGTAGTAGTAGTAGTAGTAGTAGTAGTAGTAGTAGTAGTAGTAGTAGTAGTAGTAGTAGTAGTAGTAGTAGTAGTAGTAGTAGTAGTAGTAGTAGTAGTAGTAGTAGTAGTAGTAGTAGTAGTAGTAGTAGTAGTAGTAGTGTAGTAGTAGTAGTAGTAGTAGTAGTAGTAGTAGTAGTAGTAGTAGTAGTAGTAGTAGTAGTAGTAGTAGTAGTAGTAGTAGTAGTAGTAGTAGTAGTAGTAGTAGTAGTAGTAGTTCCCAGAACTCCGTGCCCGGGCCACACTTTCAATGCCCGGAGCCAACTGTAGGCTACATCGTCTTCTTCGAGTGCCCGGAACAAGAAAACCTGTACCATACTTTGATGGCCCGGAGACCCATGCACTTCTTCCAAGAGGAGGAGGAGGAAGCAGCACATCCACAAACGATGCCCACCATCATCACCATCATCGTCATCACTCTCTTCGTAGCCTTCTTGGCTAGAGCCCTGCTTTCAAAGGAACTGCTCAGCGCCTACTGCACACCATAATGCCACGGCATGCTGGTAGTTCTCGGTCTGGCCGCGGTGTTCCCGACCCTGCTGAACTGAACAGCGGTGCTCCTCAGCCTGCGGCATTGAACAGTGCTGCTCCTCAGCGTGCTGCATTGAGCGGTCCTCTGCTAACGCTCGTCCAGCACGTGAAGCAGTTCGGCCGGATACCGAAGCAAAATACAGGAACGTCCGAAGAAGCACGAGCCGAAAACAAGTTGGCCAGACGTTTCTCAGACCATCGCGCCAGCATCCCCAATGACGTTATGCTTGAATTGCAAGCCCTCGAGGGCGCTCCGTCCTCAGAGTTGCGCGCCGTCAGCGCTGCTCCTCAGCGCGCTGCATTGAGCGGACCTCTGCAAACGCTCGTCGAGGACGTGAAGCAGTTTGGCCGGATACCCAGGCAGAATAAAGGAACGTCTGAAAAAGAACGGAAGGAAAACAAGTTGGCCAAACGTTTCTCGGACAATCGCAAGAGCATCCCCAATGACGTTTTGCAGGAACTCCAGGTCCTCGACGGCGCTACGGAGACCGAGGAGCTCAAGCGGAAGCAGAAGACCGAGGAGATCATGCAGCACGTGCGGGACCTCGGCCGCTGGCCGAAGGAGACTGCCGGACGTCCCGTCGCAGAGCGGCAGCTGGGCTGGCAAGTCCAGAAAGCACGGAAGGCCAAGCAGTTCTCCCCGGAGCAGGAGGCCGAGCTCCAGGCTCTCCAGCAGGCGGACGCGAAGCCCGACGAGCTCCTGCAGAAGACCGAGGAGATCATGCAGCACGTGCGAGACTTCGGCCGCTGGCCGAAGGAGACTGCCGGACGTCCCGTCGCAGAGCGGCAGCTGGGCTGGCAAGTCTGGAAAGCACGGAAGGCCAAGCAGTTCCCCCGGGAGCAGGAGGCCGAGCTGCAGGCTCTCCAGCAGGCGGACACGAAGCCCGACGAGCTCCTGCAGCAGACGAAGACCGAGCAGCTCATGCAGCAGGTGCGAGACCTCGGCCGCTATCCGAAGGAGTCCGCCGGGCGTGCCCTCGCAGAGCGGCAGCTGGGCTGGCAAGTGCGGAAAGCACAGAAGGCCAAGCAGTTCTCCCCGGAGCAGGAGGCCGTGCTCCAGGCCCTCCAGCAGGCGGAGAGCGAAGCCACAAAAACGGCTCGCATCGCGGAGGCGGAGGACCTTCCAAACCCTATGGAAGGGTTCGCTGAGGAGGCGCAGAACAGGATCGACCAGGACCTGCTCATGCTCGAGAGTGGCATCCGGACCAAGGCAATCCTGCGGCGCCTGGCCGCCTACAAGGAGCTTGTGTCCAGCCGCGGTGCTACTCAGCCTGCGCAGCACAAAGAATTCGTGCAGCGGCGCGCGGAGCAAGTGCGCAGGGCGTCGGCCGCTCCCGCGGGGAAGAGCTGCTGCGTTCCCGGCGGCGAGGTGGAGGGGGGCCAGCTGCGCGTCTTCTCCGCCCGTCCCTTGATGACGGGGCCGCTCGTGTGCCAGCTCTGCGAGTGCGACTTTCTTACAGAGGAGGACTTTGTGCGGCACAAGCAGCAGGCCCACGCGGGCGAGGCCGAATACCGCAAACGGGTGCTGTTCCTAATGGCGGAGGTCGGCTGCAGGCCGATAACCGCGCAGGAAAAGAGGCTCATGGTGCAGAATTTTGCTCACTTCCAGCAGTTCTGTCACCCGGGCAGCAAGGGCAACCGCTTCTCCGGCAACGAGGTAGCCCCCCGACCGATGCGAGGCAGCCTGCGTAGTCTGTGCGCAGAAAGACTACCTGGAGCACCGCCACAAACTGAGCCTGTTTGGCGCAGTGCCGGAAGAGCGTGTATTCGAGCATTGCGGACGCTCTGCAAGCGATCAGGACGACGTGTCCGAGGGCGAGGCAGATGCCCGACCCGCCCGGACCCTGGTGAAGCACCGACGGGTGTACTACTTGCAGTCCCCGGAGCTCGTGCAGAAGCTCCTGGACGTGGACAGGTACAGGCAGCGGTGGCCTTTGATCCCGTGCGAACAGCTGCACGCCTCCAGCGTTCAGCACCCGGAGCACCCAGAGTGGCTGTGGTTGCTGCACTCCCGTCGAGTTCCTGTGGTAGCCCCACCAGAAGCAACGACGGACACCTGCGGTGCTTCTCAGCCTGCTCCCGACAGGCCCGACGGAACTTCTCAGCCTGCAGACGAGAGGCCTCCGTGCGCAGGGGTGGGAGATGCCAACGCGTTGGTGGGGGTCTGTTGGGAGTGCCTCAATGACCTGTGCGCCAAGAAACCGAAGATGCCGTTAAACGCCCTGGTCAACGACAACTGGATCGGCCGGGAGCTCATGCACGTCCGCAACGCTTCGAAGGCCACTAAGATGCTGTCGTCCCTTGGCCGATGCTGTTGGAAGCAAGTCCGTCTCGGCAAGGGCGCTCCGGATGTCCAGCAGAAAGGCGTCTCGGGCAACGCCATCCTCTTCGCCCAGCCCACGGCGCAAATCCCGTCCATGGAGCTGCCCCCGGCGGAGGGCGCGCTCGTGGACTCTCTGAACGTCGTCTTCTCGGGCGCCGCGCACACAGCAAGGCGCACTGGGCAACAGTCAACCGAGCCGAATACATGCAGATCGTGAGGGAGCGCAAGCAGCAGTGCGCAACTTTTTCCGAGGTGTCCATCCGAGAGGACGTCGCCCCGACGCGGCTGCCGGAGGGCGGCGTGCCAGACCACATCCAGGCCTGTCTGCAACCGGTGGATGGTGCCGACAAAGCCCCGGTACGTTTGTTGGGGCCAGCATCCAGAGCGCCGGAGGTAGGCAGAGACAACGAAGCGGGAGACGAGTCTGACAAGGAGGACGAGTCTGACGAGCAGAAAGAGACAGACAAAGACGGACAACTACCAGAACAGCCTGACATGGCCTACCTGCATGAGAATGTGGCAGAGTTCACAGTTGCAGTGGATCCAGTGCATGACGTCGCTCCAGTCCGAATGATGCAAGCGCTGCAAGGCACGCTGGTGGCACTGCAGGAGCAGGCGGCGCGCGTCGCAAAGAACGAGGCGACACCGACAGCGGCAGACAGCGGCGGTGCTCTTCAGCCTGTTGCCGACGAAGGCGGCAGGTATACTATGCGCAGCATGGTTCTCGATGTGCAGAGTGCTGCTCGTTCGTTTGACGAGCGAGCGCAAGTGGTGCTGGAGACAGCGCAAGCAGGAGCAGACGCGTGCAGGGCGGTGGGCCCGCACTCCTTATCGGTGCCTACGCAGAAACCCTTGAGTTCTTTCGACAGCAGGTCCTGGCCGGCGTGCTACACAGAGTTCTGGTTCGGGGACGGCGCGCCGAACCTCGAGCGGCATCGGCCCATGTTGTTCGAACAGGTCTGCCCCAGGAACACTACCAATACTACCATTAGTCAAAGCAATGATTTGTACTGGCACAGTTCTAGTGCTTCGTGAAATTAGTAGTGCTAGTACTGGTAGTAGTCCTTCGAGGTCGCGCGACGCCTGATCAACCTGGAGGAGCTCGAGCACTCTCTCGCGACCGACGAGGAGACCTACGAGGCAGCCAGCCAGAGCCGCTTCAACTCGCCAGAGATCCTTGCTGTTCTCGGCGACGTGATCCGCCGGCTGCGGCTCTTGAAAGGCACTCGGGCGGCGATTGGCAGGAAAGGCTTCGGCGCTGCCCTCCAGATCCTGTCAGAGGCGTCGGCGGAGGATTTCATGGAGGCTCTGAACATCGCGAAGCCGGGCGACTGCATCGGCTCCGCCATTTCACGCCCGGGCATGCCTGCGAAGGTCAAGACTGCCCTCAGGACGTTGCTTCTCAGCACTTCCGATGTGCCTGGCACCGAGGGGCGGAAAACGGCACTCCGCTTCAACGGGCACGGCAACAACCTCAAGTTCGGCGCGGCCAGCCTCTTCGTCACACCGAATTTCGCAGACACGTACAGCCCGTTGGTCCTCCAGCTTCACGAAGGGCCGGGAAAGCGGAGCCACTTGGACAATGGCGGGGACGCGGTTAGCGCCGTTGCCAGAGCCGGCGGCGCTTCTCAGCCTGCTGGCCCTGACTTGCGGAGTCCAGCGCCTACCATGCCTCCTCTGGAGCGGATGCACCAGATAGTGGCAGCAGACCCGCGGGCGCAGGCCAAGTTCTTCCTGTTGATGACGGAGCTTCACTACCGCTACATCATCGGCTTAGAGCGCCTGTTTGTTGGCCGCACAAGGCTAGCCCGACAGGCGGTGTCAACAGAGGACGACGTGGCAGCGTCTCTGCAGCCGTGCGTGGCCCCAGGCACCACTGATGTGCAGGCGCCTTTCGAAGCGCAGGGTCGGGGCTTCACGCATGGCCACGGCAAAGGCCACAGCGTCATCGGGCCTACGATGGCGTGGCTGCGGTCGGCCGTGGTCGCAGGGCTGCGCACCGCTGCTCGGAAGCTGCGATCTGCGCTTCTTTCCACCGCGGAGACCGTGCAGTACGAAGCTGCCAACGAGCCGGCACGGCAGCTGGGGCTTCCTGACGTCGCGCCAGAGCCTTTCACAGCCAGGCAGCAGCGACAGAGCCGCATGGACGGAGGCGAGGACGAGGACGGCACCCTGCGCGACGAGGTGCCGCTCGGCCCGCCAGTGGAGCAGCCGTGCCTCGTGGAGGAGCGCGCGCGGGCGGCCGCAGAGAACCGGATGCCTGCAATCGGCGCTGCAGCGTACCGGGGCCTCCCGCTCACAGGAGCCTTTCAGTCTACGTTTCCAAGCTACCGCCAGCGAACTAGCTTCGGGCAGCTAGGTGGCGCTCCTCAGCCTGCCATGGCAGCCAACCATGCTAGCCTCTTCCAGACGGACGAGGATGGAGCGATTCAGGGAGTCCTCAAGCACGATGGCTCGCCGGCTTCGGTCGAGGACATTAACGCAGATGCGGAGGCTTGGGCAGTAGCGTTTAGCCATGACTTCTTTTGCAACATCTGCTCCAACCACGAGCACGACTGCACCGAGACGTGCGTCAAGTACGTCAAGAAGAAGCTCGAGGCCAAAGAGAGTCTGCGCTCGAACAGGACCCCGTCGTGCCGCTTCTGGTTCTTTCGCATCCAGCAGCTATGTCTGGTAGGCCGCAGCAAGCGAGTGCGTCGGCGTGGCAAGCCTTTGGTCCGGACTCCGTTCATCGACTTCTCTGACGACCGCAACCAGCGGTGCCGCTGCCAGGTCAAACGCGACCAGCCGTTCAGGAGCTCCAGCAACGACGTCTCTCAAGTGACCAGCCGGTGCAACGTGGATTTCCAGTTCTTGATGTGCGCGCCTGACGAGTCCGCCGAGGCAGCAGAAGTGCTTCAGCCTGGTGGTGCCGCTCAGCCTGCCCAGGACGAGCCGCCTGCGGCCGCCCCAGCTCAGCTAGCCAAGCGCAGAAGGATTACCAAGAAGACGGCCACCATGAAGAACCCAGACTCGGGAATCGCAATGCGCTCATCAAAACAACTCAGCGGCCGCAGAAAGTGGCTCTACGGTTGTGGCTCCTTGCAGCCGAAGGATGCATCTGTCGTGGAGAGCTTCCAAGCTGCTTTCCAGAAGGCTTTCTCCATGGACTTCTACATCACGAAGTACCAAGGAAAAATGATGGAGTCCATGACGCCGCTCTTCCAGTCTACGCTCACCGGCACGCAGCGTCTGGAGCAGCAGGAGAGGGAAGAGCAGGAGGAGGAAGCCCGCAAGGTGCTCAGTGAGGGCGGCGCTGATGGCGATGGCCAAACGGAGCCGGACGCGCGAGGATCTCGCTCGCCGCGCTCGGCGGGTCTGTATCCGGCTGGCGTCGATGGCGAACCGGTGCTTCTGGCTCTCCACGACGGAGGTGGCGGTGCACATCCTCACAGGCGGCGACTGCCTCCAGTCGCACCACAATGTGCGGCTCTTCACGAGACAGCTGCAGTGGGCCTGCCAGCAGTGCAAACGCTTGCTAAACCATGAAGGTTCGGGCGAGGAGCAGCATAATGATCAGGTGCCAATACAAGCAGTCCGCATCCAGATCCCTTTCGCCGACGACGAGGAGGAGGAGGCAGCAAGTGAGACCAGCGGTGCTCCTCAGCCTCCTGGAAACACCCCTGCTGGTGATGGGCAGGCTGGCGGTGCGGAGTGCGAGGACATGCACGCGTGCACCACCAGCACGAACGCGGCCGACGACTACGCCCACAGGGGCCCTCGCCTGCAGACCATGCCGTACTACATCTACAGGATGTACGTCCGGCGAGTCCTGAAGCCGAGCCGGGTCAAAGCTTCTGGGCCGACATTCTTTGTTTTCGAGAACCACTACGTCATGGCTCAGCGGTACGTGCAGGAGGTCCACTTGACGCGGATAAACGCCCCCACCATCGACGGCTTCCAGTGCCCGACCTGGGCACAGGACCCCGAGCAGAACTCGCTCTTCAAGGCCCTCCTCTTCACGCCTTGGGCGTGCGAGGGTCCCCTCTCTTGTGGCTGCGTTACTCAGTGCAGCCATATGTTGAGGAACTGCGACTGCCCCGCCGTGCGCCCATACTCGTTCGAGCGGGCGCGGCGGCTTCGGCGCGCGGAGATCCACGTGCTGGCGGCGCGCGCAGACTCCAGATGCCGCCTGGCCCGCAAGAGGCTCGTGCTCGCGGACACGACCCTCTTCTCCGAGCTGAAAGAGCCCTGGGCGAACCTCGAGGAGGGCGAGCTGGTGCTCCTCAGCCTAGCGCACTTCGCAAGGTCCCAGCTGGCGCGGCGCATGCCAGTGGAGGCGGCACGACGCATCCTCGCCTTCAGTAGCCACCACTGCAGGTGGCACGAGGAACAGTGCACCCTGGCAGAGTTCTGCGCGCATGTGGCGCGAGACGTGCTGGCGCACGTGGACCTCGCGGCGGAGGAGGCGCGGGTTAAGCCTCGGCCAGCAGCGAGTGCCCACCTCGAGGCGGATGAAGACTCCGCGAGCGATGCCGAAGGGCCCAAGGGGCGAGTCCCGCTGGAGCTCGTTGACGTGGGTGGAGGCGGCGGCAGCGACGTGGAGGAGGAGGTGGAGGACGCCGCGATTACAGAGATCTCCATGTTTCCGCTGCGGGACCACGTCAGAGCAACCGAGCTGGCCCTGCAGCAAGACCACCTGCAGCGCTTGGACCAGAAGAGCCGCCTCAGCTACGCCGATAAGCAGCTGAAGAATTTCAACCGAGCGTACGGCGGCATGCTGCACGTAAGCTTTGCACAGCCAGCCAGCACCGGCGCGCGGGAGCATCTGGGCACGCGACTGGACGAGAGCTTTTCTGACATGCTGGCCTTACAGCGGCAAACCATTGCGCTCCAGAAAAAGCAAACGAGCCCGGATGGAGAGATCTTGCCCGATGCTGCGGACGACTGGCTACCCAGCGGTGCTCCTCAGCCTGCTGCCGAAGATTCGCAGCCAGAGCTCGTGCCGCAGCTCTTGGCCATGCAGGGCCCGGCGGCTGTTGCGTGGAAGCTGGTCACTGATGCCGAGTGCACGGAGGAGCAGATTGACGCGGTGGCGTTGTTCGCGCTGTCCCTGCAGAAACGCTTTGACGGCAGACCAGACAAGACAACGCATCTGCTCTCCGTGGTGTCCGCGACAGGCAACCACAGAGCGATCTGGCTCGGGGAAGGCGGTGTCGGCAAGACACGCACCCTCTCCAAAGTGGTGGAGCCGATGGCCATCACTTACTTCGGCATGCAGGGGTACCTCGGCAAGGCTCAGTCCAACCACGCGGCACACAACCTCGGCCCGCGCGGCAGGACAATGCATTCCTCCAATGGGCTGCTCATGTCGGACTCCATGCAGACCGCCAGGCTGCGCTTGACGCCACAGACGCAGAAAAAGCTGGACCGCCTCACAGGCACACTCGGCGTCGACGTGATCGATGAGCTGGGTGCTGTGCCGGGGCCTTTGCTGCATGCGGATGCACTGCGCACGACCTACGGCAGAGCGTTGCGCTACAACCTCGACCCCACGAAGTACATGCGGCCGCAAGAGACGCGGGGGCGCATGGCCGTGAAGATCCTGTGCGGGGACTTCTACCAGTTGCCGCCGGTCCCCGCCAGCGCCTCCCTGCTGGCGCCTCCCACGGGCCAGTCCTACGAACACCAACAGGGTAGGAAACTGCTCGCCGACTTCGAGTACGTCATCGACTTCGTGCAGATGCAGCGCTTTAGAGACCCGTTGCAGCTCGAGGTCCTCCACGCCATGAGAACTCCAGGCGGAAAAAAGATCTCTGACGAGAGCTGACAGGCGATCGTCAAAACAGAGGTTGTTAGCCCTAGCGGTGCTGGTCAGCCTGCTGCCAGCAGCAGCGAAGCCGGTCAGCCACCTCAATGGGACCCTCGGTTGCGTGCAGCACGAGGCTGGTACGAGTCGGCCTATGAGTGGCGCATCGTCTCTTACGCCATGCATGCACAGGCCAAGCTTGATGCGCGCGATGCTGGCCAGCTGCTCTTCTACGTCCCAGCAATCGACAGACCAGCTGCGCGCCTCGCGAAGCCTGACTTCGACGAGATGCGCGCGGAGCCCAACATCGGCGCTGCCGCAAAAATGCCGGGGCTGCTGCCGCTCTTCGTCGGCATGGAGGTCATCCTGACAGAGTCCGTCTTGCCGCCGAAGTATGTCCGTGGCGCGCCAGTCAAAGTGGTAGGCATAGAGCTGCACGCTCTGGAGCCTCCGGTGGAGGGCCGCCCGTCCATTGTCTCGGACGGTGTGGTCGTACTCTACTACATGCCAAAGGCCGTCTATGTCAAGATCGATGACAGCGATGAACTTTCTTGAAGGCCGCGCCGGTGACAGCTGGCAGTGCTTCTCAGCCTGCCGGCCCCGACCTGCGCGGAGTGCTCGCGATCACTCCGCAGGCGCGCCCCTGGAAGTTCAAAGCGGCGACAGGTGGCCCGGCCATCGCGGTCTCCAGGACACAGTTGACCGTGCTGCCCAAGAAGCAGGGGACTCTGCATGGCGTCCAGGGCAAGACGGCGGACCCAGGCTTCATCGTGCACTGGGCGTTTCCGCCAGGACCTTATAATAGTACTAGTAGTGGTAGTACAAGTAGTAGTAGTGGGAAAAGTAGTAGTATAGTAGTGGCAGTAGTAATCGCAATTCTAGTAATAGTAGTAGTAGTGATAATGATAATACTGTTCATAGTCATGGAGTGAGGACTCAAGAAGGAGTCCATTTGGCTGGCCTACTACGTCAGCCTGTCGCGGCCCAGGAGCTTCGCCCAGCTCTTGAGCCACGGCTTGCCTGACCGGAGCATCATCGAATCCGGCCCCCCGAAACAGATCGCCAAGGCCTTCGCCGAGCTCTTCGCGGACAAGATTGCCGCGACGAAGATCGCTTGCGCGAAAGCCCGACGAGAGCTAGGCTGGCCTGCACGAGCTTGAGGAACTGTGAGATGCAGCCTGCTTTGTGGTGGTACTGCTCAGCCTGCCGGCTTGGTGCTTCTCAGCCTGCACGCTTTTGCAGGCTGTCCGCTTCCAAGACGTCTTCCAAGAGTTAGTTGGAGGCCCGAGAAAGACATGCAAAACACTTCGAAGGAGCGCGGTCATCATCTCATCATCGCCGTCAATCATCACATCATCACCTATGGACTCGCCGAGCACCCCAGTGGAGACTCAGGTCTTACGAGTCCCTGCGCGAGCCTTGCGAGTCCTACAGTCCTGCGAGTCTTTGATACAACTGTGTAGTTTCAAGCTCCGTGCGTTGATAGCAGTGTCTCGTAAGGACATACATCCATTCAAGCTCCGTGCGTTGATAGCAGCGTCTCGTTTGAACATACATCCATTCAAGCTCCGTGCGTTGATAGCAGTGTCTCGTTTGGACATACATCCATTCAAGCTCCGTGCGTTGATAGCAGTGTCTCGTTTGGACATACATCCATTCAAGCTTCGTGCGTTGATATCAGTGTCTTGTTTGACCATGCATCCATTCAAGCTCCGTGCGTTGATAGCAGTGTCTCGTTTGGACATACATCCATTCAAGCTCCGTGCGTTGATCGCAGTGTCGCGTTTGGACACACATCCATTCAAGCTCCGTGCGTTGATAGCAGTGTCTCGTTTGGACATACATTTATTCAAGCTCCGTGCGTTCATAGCAGTGTGCTCGTTTGGACATACATCCATTAGAGCTCCATGCGTTGATAGCAGTGTCTCGTTTGGCCATACATCCATTCAAGCTCCGTGCGTTGATAGCAGTGTCTCGTACCCGGACCTTCCTGCTATGCTTTCAACTATGCTGTACTTCAGCTATGCCTTCGCTCAGGCCACCAGGGCCCTCATGCTTCCAGCTATGCTTTCAGCTATGCTTACGTTCACAACGTCATCATCCATTTCATTGTCCGTGCCCCTTTATGCTCAACCCATCCTTTCTGTCTTGCATATGGAATGCGCTGCGTCTCCACCCCCTGCGGTGCTTCTCAGCCTGCCTAGCCATTTACGGTGCTTCTCAGCCAACTAGCGATGGTCAAGAAATTGGTCTTGAAAAAACATAGTCCTGTGACCAAAAGGTTTCGACCCGCGCTAGTACCTGGCATGGAGAAGAAAGACCTGGCCACTCCGAGGAGTGCAACTATTCATTCGCTTCGCTCAATCCGCCGGACCATGTTGTAGCATCGCTGGCGCTTGCTTCCGTGCTCGGGCGCGGGCGTCTGAACGGCCTCCTGGGGCCGCTTCGGGCTTCTGAGGAGGCCCTTCGGAGCCTCCTGAGGGGTTCTGACGAGCCTCTTAGAGCCTCTCCAACTTCTTCCCAAAACTTTGGACAAGCAATGAATTGGGCCGCTCGGGCCGTCTCGGGAGTGCTCTTACAGGCTTCTTGAGGCGTCTGGGGGCCATCTTGGGCGTCTCGGAATGATTATGTTGCATCTTTGAGCCATCTTGTATCATCTTGCGAATATCTTGGAAACCTCTTTGCCTTTCTTGGGGCTCCCTGGCGGGCCTCGAGGCAGCGCCCATACGGAAAACCATCTTCGACCCACACGCCTCAGCCGCATTTCGGCCAGCGAATTTCAGGTCGCCGCCGTGCCGCGAGGAGAACGGCAAGGCGCTTCGGGTGCAGACGTGCTGTCAAAGTTACGCTTCAGATGAATGTCATTTCTTCACTGTTAGTGGGTTTAAAAACGCCATCAAACAGATTTGAGCGCTGCTTGTACAAAGATGCCCTCCTACGCTCTCGCATTCGCGGTGCTCGTCAGCCTTCGAGTGCAGAACTGCATTTCGCATGTGGGGCATGTGCAGCTAAGCAGCCTCGTGATTGCATATGTTCAGGCATCGCATCTCTGCATGGCAATGTGAATATAGAGCTCCTGTCCGAATTCGCCTCATGTATCCGATCGCCACAAAACCCAGTGTACCAACCATTTGACCCCGATGATCAACGCAAACTGCAGGAATCGCTGGAAAAAGGTGCCGCGGTGCTTATCAGCCTTCGGACTTCGCGCAGCAGGAGTGTTTTGGTGCGTTGCCGCCACCTCGTGCGTCTGATCTACGTGGCTGCCATGACGGGCTTGGCAGCGACTGTGGATGCTGCAGCGCCATACATAGCTAAGAACGACTTGAAAGGCCTCAGGCATTACCTCGACACCGCGGAGGTTGTGCACCGTGGCGGCCAGCATCCGGGGAAGATCTGTCGCGGCAACATTGCAGTGCAGCTTGTTCAGTTCATGCGTGCCGTTGGCAACAAGATGGCGCACCTGCTGTCCTCATGCACGCCCTCCCTGCAGACGGCCCAGCGGCGACAGGTGTTCCTCAGCCTTGTCCAACTAGTGTTCAAACTGGCAAGCAAGCGCGAGTTCGAGGTCGCTGGATGCGGCGCATACAAATGCAAACGAATACTGGACATCACCATGCTGGCTGGGCTGAGTTCCAAACTCACAGTGCCGCATTTGCTGCCTGGAGACCTCTTGGCTTTGTCTGGTCGGTGGCCAGTTCCAGACGGATCGCGCCTTGCCTTGCGAAAGATCATGCCCGGCATGACCACGAAGATTCGCGAACAGCAGGCTTTGAAAGCGATATCTTTGACACTCGGCTCCGGCGGTAATGGCGTGTCCGTTCCTGTCTGCACCATATCCGCCTTGTTGTGCTTCTGGAATGAGCACAAGAATATCGTGTTGCAGTGGGTGCGGGAGTGGGTGCCCAAGATGCTGCCGCGGCAGGCGGCGAGCCGCTGAACCGCCTGTCCACTTTTGCCCGCGGTGCTTCTCAGCCCGCCGTGCTTCTCAGCCCGCGTTGCTTCTCTGCCCGCGGCTGCCTCACTTTTGCCCGCGGTGCTTCTCAGCCCGCTGTTGCTGTTCTAGACGCGTCGGTGCTGATGGGGCAGCACTGTCTCCTTTGCAGACACTTCGAGCTTTTCTAGACACGTCGGTGCTGATGGGGCAGCGCTGTCTTCCGCGCAGACACTTCGACTATTTTGGGCCGTGTCTCCCTTTCAAACAAATCATTCTTTCAGACCAGTGTCTCGTTTTCACACAGTTCCATTGTTTCCTAGCAGTGTCTCGTTTTGCACATGTCCAATTGGATCGAAGCCTGTGTCTCGTTCGAACCTACATCCCTTGATAGCAGTGTCTCGGTTCGGGATGTCTCGTCTAGAATTAAGCCGTCGAACGCAACGAGCCGTCCGAAGCTACATCCATTGATAGCGGTGTCCCCTCCGGACATGAACATTACTCCATTGATAGTAGTGCTTCCTTTGATCTACACCCATGGATGCAGCACACACAAGACAAAACAGCACACCACACACAGTGCCGCAGCACATAGCACACACACCACAGTGCCGCAGCACATCACAAGACAACACGGCACACCACACAGCACACACAGCACACACATACACACACGCACACATGCACGAATGCGCTTTCCTCGACGCCACAGGGGGTGCACACTGGGTGGGGGTCCTCTGCATTGCAAGCTCTTCGAACGTGGCAGCCGTGGCATTCCCCCGATCGACTTCACATGCGAGTTCCCAGGATATTCTAACCATTGCCGTTCTGGGTCAAAAAGCCTCCTTGTGCTACGCGTCTGCCATCGGAGGCGCCACCGTGCCCTCTGCGTTCTTGCTCACCCACTGTCACCGTGCGCTGCACGGTGCTACACGCCCTTTTTCCATCGTGCCCTGCACGGTGCTTCTCAGCCTGTGTCACTGTGCCCTCCACGGTGATCCTCCAAGTGGGCTACCATGGCTGCTGCCGCAGACCAGCCAACGTCCCCACTGGGTAGTCTCACGAAGAGCAGCGCTAAAACCCAAGACTTCTTAGTCCGAGTGTACAAGCCCAGGGAGATCAAGTACTCGTACAAAAACAAGCGCAATGGCCAGCAGGTCCATGCAACACGATTCACGTGCATTCTGCTTGGCACGGACTCAGAGCACTATTGCGAGGCGATCCTGAAAGGAACTACAACAGAAGTGGAGGCTGCTCTCAAGAAGTTCCTCCCGCTCACAGCGTGGAAACTCTCCAAGGTCGGCCTGGGCAGCCATCAGCAGGACGCTTTTGTGCACACGTCTGTTCGTATCGCGGTCGATCTCAAGCGCGCGCTGTGCACTCCTGTCCTCAAGAGCTCTCCGGGGGAGACTTCCTTGGCATCGGCGCCGGCTCCGCAGACTACAGTGGCAGACATGATGAACATCACGTCGCGTCGCTGCTTCGACGTCATGGCTGTGGTTCTTTCCGTTTCAGACACACGCACTCCCGTGGGCCACCCTCCAGTGGCAAGTGTACACCTGGTGGACGGCACCCAGACGACCAACTCCAAGACAGCGGAGGCTGTGGTTGCTGTCTGGGGAACAGCCAACATCGAGCTTTGTCGGTCTCACACAGGACAACCGCTGCTGTTTCTCAACGTAGCGGCCAAATTCGACGGCAAACTGGAGCTGAACCTGTCACAGGATCGCGTGGTGGATTCTGCATGCTCTTGCACCAGAATGACTCAACTCAACGACCTAGCGGCGACTCAAGGCTTCGCGCAGGACCGGGAGCAGCTGACCACCGCCCATGCGACCACATGGGACCCAGACCACGCTTCACAAGTTCTCACCGGAGACGCGCTCCTCTCCTGCTGTGCCTTTCTGGCGATGGCGTCGGAAGACCCAACCGCAACCTTGCCACTCTTGTTGCAGGTGAATGGGATGAGGCTCGAGGAGCCAGAGCCCGCCGACTCTGTGGTGGAGAGCAAAGGCGAGCGCGTATTCTTCACCACTACTGCCCGCGATTTCAGTGGCTCCTGCAAAGCTGCCGTCTCCCAAGCGGCAGCCTTCGCCTTGACCGGCATTGATACCATGTCGGAGTTCAAGAAGGTCCACGAGGAGAGAGCTATCTCCTTCCCTCCTTTAAGCAACTGCCGCATAATACGACGCGTGCGCAATGTGGCTGCGCACGCACAGGATGACACGCCTGAGCGGACTTTTGTCAACACGACTGTGGTTGCAGTATCCCCGCTCCAGATATCGCACGCTCCCAATACCTCTTACAATGTCGTCTTGGAGATCCTGAAGCAGTGCCGCGAGAGCCAGGATGCTATGCTCGCGGCACACCTTTCTGAGATACGTCCCTGCCCCTTCTACGGCATGCGCGTGGAGTATCCCCCGGCGGGTGGCGGGGGTGACGCTTCTCAGCTTACCCGGAACTGCCACTTGGCAGTGGCTCTTGTTCGCACCACACAGAAGTCGCGGTGCGTGTCCACTGCGGGTGGCTTCGTCGTGTCTACACCAGGTGTCACGGACGCCTCTGGCGATGAGAGTTCACACGCGGTGACGATTCACGGCTATTGCTCCGTAGACAACTTGCTCTCGTTCAAAATGGACCCGCCCAGCAGAGCGAAGCACGGAGTCTGCCTGTTGCTCATTACTGGCTGTTCAAAAGATGGTATGACGGTGCACAACGTAACCCACATCGACGAGTCCGTAGTGACAGAGGCGCAGTACTTCATCAAAAAACTGAGGACACTGGGGATGCGCACAGAGCTCCAGCAATCTGGCGACCACAAGCGGATGAATGAGTGGAGCAAGACGCCCGACTCCGCCAAGAAGTGCAGAATCCTCGAAGGCCACCCGTCAGGAGAAAGCTTGAAGTGAGATGCTGATGTCTTGTCAGCGATGCTTCTCAGCTCGCTGCACGTCGCGTGTCTCGTTTGGAGATAAAGCGAGCAGACGGGCCCCTGAGGCGGCTGCCCTCACCGCGAAGACTGGGTCACTTTTGCCTGCGGTGCTTCTCAGCCCGCAGTTGCTTTTCTAGACGCGTCGGTGCTGCGGCGGTCGGAAGTGTCTCGTTTGCAGACATCTCCAGTTTGGCTAGCAGTGTCTCGCTCCAGACAAAAAGTCATTGATACAAGTGTCTCGTTTGGACCTGAATCCGTTGATAGCAGTGTCTCGTTTGGACCTGAATCCGTTGATAGAAGCGTTTCGTATGAAGATGCCCTTATCGAAGGCAGTGCGTCGTTCCATACTGAATCCATTGAACACCGTGTCTTGGTTGGGGCTAGATCCATTCATAGCAGTGTCTCGGTTGGACCTGTGTCCACTGATAGCGCAGTCTCGTTTGGAGATACTAATATCCAAAGCAGAGGGTCCTTCGAATCTACATCCATGGAGGGCAGTGCGCAGTTGGTACTTCTAGCAATGCGTAGTTGGTACTTCTGCTGTTTCCCCTACTTCTATTATTACTTGTACTGCTACCGTTACTACAGATCGTCCTACCGATACACCTCCCACTACCAGTGCCACTGGTGTCACTACTAATACTCCCACTACCACTGCTATTAAGACTACTGCTGATGTTGCTGTTGCTGCTGCTGCTCCTCTAGCTACTGCTAACGCATCTACTGTCATTGCTACTACTACTGCTACTGGAGGTACTCCCGTTACCACTCGTACCGACACTTCTTACCTTTCCTGTGCTGATGTTACAAATGAAAACGCGACGGGATCCGTAGCCACATGTTTGCTCGAGTTTCACCTGGCCGTCCAGCCGCGGCGGTGCCCCTCAGCCTGCCTTGTCACAATGCCAGCACGCGGCAAGGCATCGCCCCCGCCACCCCCGGCCCCATGTGATGGCCCGTGGGAGATTATGCCGGATCCGCCCGCGCCGACTCCTCAGCCAGGTGTCGACGTGGTCTTTGAGCAGGCTCACCTCGAAGACATCCGCCGTACACCAGGGATGGGTGGCAAGACCGCCTGCCAGTGGCAGCGCGCGCTGCGCGCCGAGTGCATTGTCAACAATTTGTCGTTCAAAGACGTAACAAACGACCCGTCCTACGACTGGAAGCAACTGCTTCGGTCTGCCGCTCCGGGTTTCGCTGGGCGCATAATCGGGCAGGGCATCGTCCAGGTTCTCTTTCGCATCATCGAGACAGAGCGCGACCCTAACTACTCCAACACGGATGGCCACGGCAGGCACTTCTTCGAGTTCCGTCGCGCAGACGGTTCAGCCATGCGCCTGCATTACCATAAGAACGGCCGACCCGATGAGCCCACCTATGTCGGTCCACCACGCGCCGTTGCTCAGCCTGCCGTGCCTGAGCCTGGCGCTGCTCAGCCTCATGTTACTCGTGGCGGCGCTGCTCAGACTGCCGTGCCTGACGGTGGCGCTGCTCAGCCTGCCGAGACTGGCGGTGATGCCCCACTGCTCTTCACACAGGAGCACCTGCAAGAGGCAGCCTGCTCGCGCCAGATTGTGGGCCGCGACGAAGCCTGCGCCGCTCTCCAATCGCTGTTGCACTACCACCATGGCGAGACTGCCCCAGGTGCTGTTGACATCACCGATGGCTCAGCATTTGACTGGCTTCGATGGGTGGCACATATCGAAGGTGCGCGCGACGTCATCCGCAATGGCGTCCACAGGGTCTACGCAGTCCGCTGGAATCCGCACTGGGCCCAGAGGCCGTCTTCTGCTACGGCAACAACACCTACAGCACACTGGTGCCCCGCAAATCGCGCTACACAGGCTCGTGGAGCCACGCGCGAATTGTGACTCACCGGAACGCCAATTGGTTGACCGAACCGTTGCTATCTGCGGCCCCTGTGGCAGCTACGCCGTGGCTGGTGTTGCGGGATCAAATAACCTGGGAGTGATCTCTGGCAAACGAGATGTGGTGCTTCTCAGCCTGCACTCATGTGACACGCAATGCCGTGCCCTGCAATCGTGTGGTGCTTCTCAGCCTGCACTCGCGCGGTGCTTCTCAGCCTGCGCCTCCTCGATGCTAGCCTGAGCCTCAGCCTGCACTCGCGCGGTCGCCGTGCTTCTCAGCCTGCGACCTTCTGCGGTGCTTCTCAGCCTGCAGCATGTGCCGGCTGTCCGCTTCACACGCCGCCCCTCAGTGCGCTCCTCTTCCGTTTGCGACATGTCTTCGAAGAGTTGGTTGGGAGCCGGTAAGGACAGACAGAAAAAATCAAATTAGCGCGGTCATCATCCCATCATCGTCCTCAATCATCGCATCAACATCATCAATGGTTTCGCCGAGCACTTGTCCGATGTGGCGGCGGCCATACCCACGGCCGACCCACTGATTCCTTCTCCTAGGCATCCGCCGTACTTGACTGTTACCACTACACCAACTGCAACTACACTTCACTGTTACCACTACTGCCATCCACCCACTCCAACTATACTTCACTTCACTGTTACCACTACACCCACTACAACTACACTTCACTTGTTCACTCCCGCCAAATACAACTACTACTTCACTGTTACCACTACTACCATCAGTACTATTTTTACTGCTACTACTTCCCGCCTAGTCGTAGTAGTACTCGTACGCCTCTCCTCCTCCTTCTCCCTTTATCTTTGCCTCTTTTTTTTTTTTTTCTTTTTTCCTTCCTTCTACTCGTTGCCTCTCCTCCTCCTTTTCTTCTCTTCATCGACTCAGAACTTGCATCCTATTGACGTCGCAACGCGAAGAAACACTGGTCTCTACTCAGGTCGCGCAGCGCATAGGGGGATAGGAGGGGGGGTCGTTGCCATGGTGGTTCCTCGAGTTTGAGACGGAGACGGGGGGGTGCACCGTTCCCCTCGGATGGGCCACCCCCCCCCCTCCACGGGTCTCCGATGCATCCGCCCTTCTCCGTCTATTCCCTTCTCCCTTCTACTCGCCTAGAGTAGTAGTCGTTAGTAGTTGTAGTAGTAGTAGTACTATTTTTATCGAGTACTAGTACTAGTACTAGTACTAGTACTAGTTACTAGTTTTACTAGTACTAGTACTAGTAGTAGTACTAGTAGTAGTAGTAGTAGTAGTAGTAGTAGTAGTAGGAGGGGAGGAGGAGGAGGAGGAGGAGTAGTACTAGTAGTACTAGTAGTGCTAGTAGTAGTAGTAGTAGTAGTAGTAGTAGCAGTAGTAGTCGTAGTAGTAGTAGTCGCATTAATAGTAGTAGTAGTAGTAGTGGTAGTAGTAGTAATAGTAGTGCTAGTAGTAGTAGTAGTAGTAGTAGTAGTAGTAGTAGTAATAGTAGTAGTAGTAGTAGTAGTAGTAGTAGTAGTCGTAGTAGTTGTAGTAGTAGTAGTAGTAGACCGAACAGCGTTTGCTGATAGCTTTCTAGTGGGATCAGAAGATAGCATATGGACTCCTCATGTTCCTTTTTGTTTTTGATAGCTGTCTTTGGCTTACAGAGTTTGTGCCACGGTACTCTTCTGTGGTGAAAAGGCGCCAGTCTCGCGATGGCATCTTCAGCGTCAGCTTCTCGCGGTGCCTCTCAGCCTGCGAACGAAAGCCGACAGGAGCCCGCGGTCGCCACTGGTCGCTGTGCTTCTCAGCCTGCGTCTTTCACGATCGCCTCCTTCAACTTCGGACTCGATCAGAATATGATGACTGGGAAAAGGGCTGGCACTCACTTCTCCAACTTTGCCCGCGTGTGCGCCACAATCGTCCAGGACGGTGATGCTGATCTGTTGTTTGCTTGCGAAGTCGGTGCGTCTCGGCAAGGCCTCAGCAAAGCGATGGCTGACGCGGCAGACATCCTGACGAAACCGTTTGGCGACAATGTCTGTTTCTCCGAGGTTGACAACTACTTATGCCTGTGGGGATTCGGCGGTGCTTCTCAGCCTGTCGATGTTTCCCTGCAGGGAGACAAGCGTATCCATCACATCCCAATCGGGAGACATGTGGACGCGGCGATCACACGGTTCGATGTGCAAATAGAAGGCCATGGTAGAATTCATTTGATTACTGCCAACTTGCACATCGTTTGCGGAGCGAAGCCGCCGTCGGTGCTGACCAAACAACGTGCGGTCAGGCTCCTCCGACTCTACCTGGACAGCCTTCCAGGTCCGCAAGTGGACGCACCAGTTGTCCGCGTCATTGTCGGCGACAACAACCTGACGTCCACGCAGACCCGCGTTGCTCTGCAGCGCCACACCGATGACGAGCAGTTGCGGGATGTGTTTGCGCATCCAAGTGATCGCCAAGGTGACAACGTGGCGGTCTCTGGGGCCACTGCGCAGTTCAAGCCCATCGCTGTTGGCGCATCGTACCAGGACCGTGGCATGCGCAACGATTCCCACGATGCTGTTGCAATCACCATTACTCTCCCTGGTGCTTCTCAGCCTAAGGAGACAAAGAAGCGGAATATTGCCTTAGGAGATTTCGTTGTCTCCGATACTGCTTCAGACAAAGCCGAAACTGAAGTCGACTGGGGACCCTTGCCAAGCCGTTCTCCTTCGCCAGAATGGCAACCCATGCCGAGCCGCTCGCCTTCGCCGCAGCGCAACGAGCTTGACGATGAAGTTCATCAGCGCGCGCAGGAAGTGCATCGTGAGATGAGGGAGTACTGGGCCTGGGAGCAGATGCACGAGGAGAGCTACGATCCCAAACTTCTCCATCAGCTCAGCCTTCTGTTTTTCATGAAGAGGGCAGACGCTGGTGCTCCACAGCCCGGCGATGACTGCGACGCAGCCCATGCGTCGCAGGAAGAGACTGCTCGGGCCACTCAGGCTGTTCTGCGGATCCGCCACGACTTCCTCCGACGCAAGAACATTACGAACATGCGCCATGTCCTTACTGAGGAGGAGCGCGGGGAACTTGTCAAACGCGCTCGAGAAGAGTACGAAAGTTCTGCCTTCCAGGTTCAGCTGCAGAACCGAGATGCCGAGAAAGGGAAAGCGAAGGGAAAAACGTCAGCACAGCAGGAACGCGGTGCTGATCAGCCTGCGAGCAAAGGCAAGGGAAAAGGCAAGGGCAAGGAACAAGGCATTGGCAGCCTATGTAAGTTCATCAGAGAGCAAAAGCGCAAGCGATGGTGTCGGCATCTGCAACGCGCTTCCGGGACGAAGCAGATCTGGGAGGTCCTCGCCTTTTCCGGCCGCTTCGACGTCGACATGCTCAAGCGAGCCTTGCACGTCGAGCCCAGTGATGCACCCGCAGAGCTCGCCGATCGCAACCAGGTCTCTCAGGAAGAGCGCCGCCGCCTCCATCGTGACAAGGCGGAGGCCCTTGCGCGCTACAACGAAGGTGGGCGGCTCTATCGCCATCGGCAAGAGGTGCAGCGTCGCGGTGCTAGTCAGCCTGCAGACGATGCCACTTTCACTCGCAGGCAATGGGATGCACTGCGGAAGTGGGAGAGCGGCGAGTTGCTCAAGAACCGCAATGCGGCGATTGTGGCGCTGGGACATGGTCGTCTGCGCACGAAAGAGGGTGATTACCTTGACATCGGCGGCAGCGCCGGAGGTGGATCCCGGCGCATCATCGATTCTTGGCAGCCTCCAGATTGGCGCGATTTCCTGGAAGACGAGCACGA